>OU343060.1:35019021-35241376 GCA_910593695.2 Ocypus olens
GTAAGTGCGCAAAATTTGTGTTTTTTTTGAGAATGTCATTCGAATGCGTTAGTAATCATCGAACACGAAATACAAACAATATTTTTGTTAAAATTAGAATACTATACCTAAATATTGAGAATTTAGCGATGCGTCAATATATTTTTTTTCTGACGATTGTAGAAAACAATATTTGTACTTTTGTGATTTATTTTCAATTTAAATAATAAAATTTTACTTTATAATAATATGCTGACATAGTTTCATTGGTTCAAAACTTCGGATATAAAATGTTGTAAATCTTCTGAATCAATTCTAATGAATAGTTTTAATTAAAATAAGACACTAATAGATAAAATTCGAAATTTTTAACATTTAACTCTGATTTTGCATTAAAACCAATGAGACATATAAATGTGTTCGGTCCTCTCACTCTTTTCAACCGGGGTTACCCCCAAATACCTGCTTCACGCTTAGAAATTATTTAAAAATTATAATAACTCAAATAGAGATAATTCTCCGAATAGTAATGAATAATCATATTCATACAATGAATGTTGTCAATTACTGTAACTAAACATCATAAAAAGTGAATTTGAAGTTGGGAATATTCAAAGATAATATATCTGGCTTAGAAAGACATAACAGCAATATAGGCAGAAGGGTTTTTTACTAACCCTACAGAAATATTATGAAAATACAATATTTTTCTTTACATTGATACAAAATGTTGTAAAACTACTATAATAATTCTAATGATTAATTTCTATTAAAATAGGGGAAAATATAGGTAGAATTCTAAATTTTTGTAATCCATTATCATTTCTTTAGTGTTTTTTTTTTATCTCAATACATTAATCAATTATTTTCTTTGCATACAAATGTATCGAATGTTTTTATTTTTATGTGAAAAGGCATTATTATACCAAACAGTTATATTCATTTCAATAATTATACATTTTGATGTACTCAAAACAAGTAATGATTTGTTGATAAAAAAATATTATTATTACTTTTAAATATAAAAAATGGAAATTCATCCGGTAAAATACTTGAAGCATCAGCTGAAACATTCCCTATCTTGCCTAGCATCACAAATACTAACAAATGTAAAATAGAATATAATGAAATAGAAAGGTTTATTCAGGATAACCCCAAAATTAATAATACAAGTTTAGAACAATTCAATCTAACTTTATCAGAATCGTTCGTAAATAATTCACCGATAAGTTCATTTTTTATAGCTTTTTATTATCTAAATACATTATCACAGGTAATCTTACAAGTTTGACGCTTACTGTTGATATTTTTTTTTATAAAACCACGAATTTTAATCCCAACGGCGCTACATTTTCTGAATATTGGGATTAAAATGAGTTGGATTTCATAAAAAATTATCGATATTTAAGCGATAAACGAGTTATATTTGAAACCAAGTAAAAATCAACTGGTAACTTTATTCACTTACCACATGTTTATTTAACATTCTCGCAGAAAAAATGTTGAATGTTGAATAATAATGAATAATGATGGTACTTATTTTGGAAACAGGACATGTATTAGCCCGAGTTCAGCTAATCTCAGGCTGACAACGACAGCTATAAATTAATTTACTATAGAAACGGACCACAATAGGGTGGGATTTTGAGGTGAAATACCACCGAGATGTTGCAAAACTATTTGCTTACGCAATGTCACGTTGTGTTCTTTCTAATTGGTTGTATGAATTTTATGAAAATATGAGTTGTATTCTCATATTCAAAATTAAATGTTTTGTATCTGATAATTGCCAGTTAGGATAGAAATATAGGTGTAATATAAATTAAAATGCTGAAAGACTTCGGTCAATGGCCATTTGTAAATCTTGATTGAGTTTCAATAAATTGTTTCACTACTATAAATTAAATATGATTAAAATAGAAAAAAATACTTATTGCAGAAGTATTAAATAAATTAAATAAAGGTGAAAAGTAGCCGGAATTTGTAAGTATTCAACCTGTTCTTAACTTTGCAAAATTAAGTCTTACTAAGACTATTAATAAGATATTTGTTAATAGTCTTAGTAAGACCTAATTTTGTTAAGTTACGAACGCGTTGAATATTCAAATATTAGGCTACTTCTCATCTTTATTTAATTTATTTAAATATTAATTCAGTTTTTAGATGTATGTTAGTTTGAAATGGATTTTGGATGTGTTTAAAAAAATTAAAATAAGTTTGGTTATAATTGCTGTCACTTTGCCTATGCAAAGTTGATAGTTTTTGACAATTAATAGCCAACTTCAATTGATTTTTTGCTCCCACTTTACTTGAATTACTGTTTAAAAAATAAATTATGCATATTCACCAAATAAAATAGCATTTATTTATATTAATTTATTGGATTCTCTTTTAAAGTTTAAACGCTTTCGGGATGATAAAAGGATACAAATGATATATGAATATAGTATTAAAATAGACATTATTTAATTAATATATCTGATATGTATATAAACAGTGCATGTAATATAACTTATTTTGTATTTAATTTTAACACAATTTTCCCACTTTCTTTGAATTTTTAATTTAATCTATATGATTCTTAACACAAAATTTAATGTCAGTCCAAGCGCGTGAAGATAATATAGAATTACTATTCATACATTTTATGCAGTCTCCGTTTCCTGGTACAGTATTTCTTTTTATATGCGTTGCAAAAAACTTCAACACTGCTCCTTTCTCTGCACTAGACCAAGAACGTTTAATAGTCTTTTTACATCCGATAAGGGTTGCTGAAAAAAGATGATATTTATATTGCATGTAATTATTCACTGTTTTATTAAAGGACTAGAATATTATACGTCATATTAAGGATACAAATAGTTTGTGATTTATTTTGAAATAGCACTAAACAATATTAATTAATATCATTACCTGAACATGTACGGGGAACTGGTACTTGAGGCGACAATGAAAATAAAATATTTTATTCTTGTGAATTTAATCATATAATTAAGGATCTTACAAGTTCTTTCAAAAGTTTTTGCAGTTTCACGAATATCATTTTCACCAAAGTCATCGGCATCGTCATCGGCATCATCGTCATTATCTTCGATTTCGCTGTCATCAAGGCGTATATCTATTTAAGAGAGTAATAATTAAAATTATGGATATTATTAAAACCTAATAGTAGTACCTTCCATATTAATTTCGTCCAATGTCTTTCCTTTAAATCTATTAGCTTCACCTTTTTCGACCGCAATTAACAGTTTACTAACTTTGGTCAATTCTACTGCGCTTTCGTGAAGTCTGTAAAATTCTCGATGAACTCGTATGTCATGTCCCAAATGGCGCGCAAGCCAATCGTATTCGTTTTCACCTAAATTAAATATTTGACAAACTGTTGCTATATATTTTCGAAGTTTTGTGCTGGTTATATATTCAGCTTTCTGTAGTTCAGCATCCTGGCATATTTTACGAAGGCAATCATGCCCTCTTAAATTTGTTGTAGCATTATGTCCTGTTCGTGCAAAAACGTATGGGTTGTCCTTTGAAATTTGTAGGCATTGTCGTGTTTCAATTAATATATCGATAGACAATTTTGTATTTTCAGTAAGAAGTACTGGAACTTTCCTACCACGTTTGCCTTTCACTTCAACAAATGTTAATTGATTGGCTAACTTATTTTCAAAGTCTGTCAAAGATTTTTTCATTTCTTCGGTACATTGCTCAGACCACTTTGGTTTAGAATTGTAATCCTTTAACAACATACGCGCTGCTTCTCCTGATCGCCTTTTATTAAATAATATAATTTTGCTTAATGTTAACGTAGCTAGCATATTCCACGATTCCAATGCTGGAAATTTTGACAACTCATTTCGGAATTTCACAATATAATTGTCAATATACTTGCTTAATTTTATTAGATTACTGGTCAGTGGTAGAAGTTGGCTACAATTTATTTTTCTATTGTACATTGTTGCCAATGCATTAGAAGAAATACGTATGTTCCATTCGAGATCCATTAAATTTAAAAAACACATTGCTACATCGTCTCCTTTAATATTACCCGCTCTTAAACATATACCCCGTTTAATTGCAATGCACTTTTTAATTGCATAACCTATTTTTAAGGCTAATGAAGGCGTTTCAAATTCTGGTCTATCATCACTACTTTGATATGTTATACATAACGATTTAACGGCTTGTATTAATATGTCAAAATTTTCTGGCAATAAAAATCAGACAAGTATTTATTATAACCATTAAGATCTCGCAATTTTAAGGTTAACCTGGCAAGTTGTCTCATTGATTGTCTAATCAACTCACACTGCGTGCTACCGTACTTTTCAAATTGCATTGCGCCAAACTGCATAATTAAAATGTCCTCTTTACAGAATGTGCCAACATTGTCATTGCGAAATTTTGATAAAATATTTTCGACATATTCTTTTGGGAAATTTTGATCGCAAGTTGAACTTAATATGGCATCGCTTTCGGCAATTACATGTTTTTTCATGTTATCTTTATTCGCACTTGCTGCACATGCATATTTAATGTGGTGCGATAAATGCTTCTTCATAAAAAAACCAAGGCAATATGCCCAAGGACCATAATCACTATAGGTTACAAATTTCAATTCGGATTGTGTAGGGCGACGTGCCAGGATTAATTCGCCATCTTTAGTTGCCATCACATTAGCATTATGGTAAAAGTCACCAACTTTTATTAAGTTACAAAAGCCATCGCGGCGTTCTTTAGAATTTTTAGGCATTCCTAATATTTTTGCAACTTCAGATTCCGAGGCATGCACTACTTCTAAATGCCTAGCTGAATTAAGAATAATCTTTTGGCAAAAGTAACATGCGTGTCCCTTATTTCGAATCCTTTTTCCAGTAATCGATTTAGTAACTACATTCATTTCAATACCATAGGCTTCTAATTCAATGCCTGAATTATTTATTTTGTAATCTTTCTTCGCATTCAATTGATCTTCATAACTAGATTTGGAAGTACTTGCACCATCGGATAATTTTATTTCTTGGTATTGGGTTCATTTTAAGTGGCAATAGCTCATCATCAGTATTTGACACAGTACTCTCATTAGATGGAACGTACTCACTTTCGCTCTCATCAAAAATATTTGTTTGCGTAAATGAATCAGATGTATCAAATACTACTGAAGTGTTTGAATTTGAATGTTTTATAGGAGACGATTGTAATGAAAAATCAAAGCTAATACTTTGATTTTGTTCGGATTCTTCTTTTGTTGGAATCACATGTTAAATTACAGTTGATTTAGGATAATTGTAATACGCTAAAACAAGGAAATATAAGTTAAATTTCAAACTGGCATTGTAACTTTACCAGAAATATTCCAGAAATAAGTGTCATATTTTTGATTTTTTTTATTATCCATCTATATGAGTCTATTTTCTCAAAAAAAACTTTATCTAACACATTTGAATATGAATACTATTTCTAATATATTTTCAATAATTAATACCAAGGAAACAAAAGAAGGAATGTATTAAATATTTTAGATCCCCGTACAATTTAATTCTGCCTCCGATTTTGTAAAATATACAGGGTGTTCCATGCAACAATAAAGATTTTGGATTATTAAAATTCGCTAAAATTGCTGTTAAATTTCGAGGTGTCTCACTGAAGCGTCAAATAAACTTTTTGGCCTTAAATATTTAAGATAGAAAAATATGTTTTATATAAAATAAGATAATTATTAACTCTATAATCGGAAAATATTTTTATGTGTAAAAACTTATGTTTTTTTTTTAATGGAACACTAGGTATGTTTTTGCATTTTATGCGTAGTTTTTAATACTAATTCAAGCGACAATAACTGTTATTGGTCTAAATTTAACCGTTTCAGAGTTATTCTGTTTTTTAGGGCAAAAACACAAAAAATAACAAGTTATTATTTTAAAATTATCAAAGTGTTTCTATCAATAGAAATGTTACATTTTTAGATGATTAGGTTTGTTTTAGCAATTAAATGATATTTTTATGAAGTAAGAATGCCTTCGCTAAATCTAAAGAAACTTTTGACACCCAGTATATTTTAATAGAAAATTTAATATATGAATATCCAACCTGCAAAATTATGTCTTACTAAGATTGCAAACAACTACTTCCATGGCTAATTCCACGCCAGTAGGTATGGGGACACTTGGGCCAGACAGTCCTGACGGTTGCCTATCCCAAGATGACCGCCCTAATTGGAGGGAGGGGCCTATGATGACTCATCCCTATCTGTCTGGGGAGCATCCCCCTGTGCATCCGGTATACGCGCACTTTTCACGCAAATCCCCATAAGAGCCAATGAGTGCGACAGAGAAATTTATCGATGAAAGAGTGGGATGGAGAATATTGAATTATTAATTCAAATCAATTTCAGAGTAGATCACGTATTTTTAATAATATAAATTTTGAAACATAATTCCTTCATAAGAAAGTAAATTGCTTGTCGAGATTTGAACCACTTGTCTTCCCGTGGCCCCATTCACATGTCGGCGAGTTTACAACTGCGCCAACCGGTTCTCTTGAAGTAGGTGTCGTAAATGTTGAATAGTTGCGGTAAGGAATGCAATTATTATGAATAATTTGCTGTATCTTCCAAACGGCTGATCCAAGCGAAAAAATAAATGCAATCATTTAATTGAATTAAATATTCCTTTTTTATTAATTTTTGTTTTATTTTTGCATAAAATTCAAAAAGATCCTGAAAACAGATTGAACCTGAGGCCGCTACGTTGTTCGAGAATCATTGTACCAGCACGCCTTAGTACGCTGAGCACAAAAAAAACACCGTTAATAATAAATAGCGATCAATACAAATAGTGAGCCATAGTGTGAGGGACTATTTGAAAGTTTATTTAATATGGAATCCAAATATGTAATTAGAAAATTTGTAATGTGTATTTCGGTAACCGATTTGTAATTATACAACAAAATTATTCATTGTACATTGACGAATAGAACAACGAAATTGCCATATACATTTTGGAAGTCTCCGCAGAAAATAAATAGGACCACTCCATGGAATGCAATTATTGCGAATAATAACTTGCTCTATCTTCCAAACGGCTGATCTAATCTAAAAAATAAATGTAATTAATTTAATGTAATTAAATATTCCTTTTTATTAATGTAAATTTTAATTTTTCATAAAACGGGTCCGATACGTTGTTCGGTATACGAGTCGGAGCTTTTACTATTGAACCAACACGCCTTCGTACATTGAATACTAAAATGTTGAATAGTTGATAATATTGACAGCGTTAATAAATACTGATAAATAGAAATAATAGGGCCAAGGTGTGAAGGATTATTTGAAAGTTTATTTAATATGGAATCCAAATATTTAATCAGAAAATGTAGAGTGTAAAGGAGGAGCTGCATATAAGATTCTGACATTTGGCAATAGATTTGTAATTATACAAAATTATTTGTCGCACCTTGACGCATAGAACACTTAAATTCTCCACAGAAACATAAATAGGACCACTCCAAAATTGAATTACTTTTACTTTTAATATTATATAGAAAATTATTTAGAAGTGATCGCGCAAAATACATAACCTTAAATTCTTGCCAGGGCGCTGTCTCGGCAAAATAGGATTTGTAAATTTCGCTTACCAAAAGTCCAGAAGATTCGGCAATAACCAGAAGGACGAAGAAGTAAACAATGACCAAAAGATTGGTGTTGTGGATGGCACGTGTTCTGAAGTGTTGAGGAGCTGCACACAAACGCACGTCTGATCACTACAAGATTCTGACAAAGACTGATTATTATTTTAGGGTAAGTACTTAAATAAATTCATTGTTGTGGCGCATGCGCAGTAAATATGATTGTTTGGTATCATTGGAAAGCTATAGTACGAATATGAAATCAAAAAAATTCCAACATGAAGAATAAGGCCCCTAACACGAACGAGAATAGATTTCTGGTAGGAAATGATAAGACACCGCGGGCCTAACAATTAAAATACAGTGCGTGTCTACGGAATTTACAGAATTTGATTGGGCTAAATATCAATTAATAGGAATAATTTTCCCCTTAATCAGTAATAAATTTACAGTAATTTTAATATTTTATGAACTAAGTACCTTCCACGGGCCGCTACAAAATAACTATGTCATTGATCAGCTGATTGCGCAAAGCAGCTAAAGTTTGTACCAAAATAATTATAAAATTTAATTTTTTAATAATATGTATGACGTAATATTACGCAATATAGCGTAAGATGATTAATAATTGTTCGCGTACTAAGCTTACTAAGGCCCGTATTCAGCAAGTAGAATGAAGAGCAATAACACTAATAGGAGGGCCCCTCGGGGCCTTGGCCCATTTCATAACTTAGGGCCTTGCCCCAAATCGAAATGTAGCCCCCAAATTGTCAAGATAAAGTAAACATTTCGATTTTTAAATCAACTTTTCAGGAATGTTTGAGGTTAGGGACCTTGAGGGCAGTGCATACGTTGGGTTAAATGACCCGCCAAGGAGATGAAATACCTGTCTGTCAAATGACCGTTCCAGGTTATGTCCCTCTGGAAGTAAAAATATTTCGATTTTTTAAATAAACTTCGTTTAATGATGGAATTAATTAACTTTTAGTAAAAATGTTGGGTTGAATGACCGGTCAAGGAGATGAAATACCTGTCTGAATGCTGGGTTAAATGACTGTTCAAGACTATCAACCTTTCAAGCAGCTTTGCTGCTCCCTTTTGGAAGCAAATATTTAATTTTTAAATCAACTTTTCAATTAACATTTCACAAAATTAAGGTAATTACGATCAACTAAGTGAGGTATAAAATAAGGGTAGAGATTGATTATCCCATTTATTTAGAGTAATGAAACAATAACATATATAACAATATAATTTTATTATATTAATTTACATTGTTTTTACAGCTTCATGTATGATTTATATAAATTATATGTAAGAATATAATCCTCTGGGCAGCTGGATGGCCAAATACCAGAATCAGGACCTGATCTCCATCCTACATCTTTTCCTTCTTCGGTCCGAGATATATTTTTTACCAACCATGTCGCAATATCTTTATGTGCCTGTCTAGAAAGTGGTTCAAATCGATATGAGTTGTTTTCTTCTTCCTCTAGTAGATGTAGACATATTGTTAATAATCGGTGATTAGCATAATAAGCTCCCTCGCATATTAGCTTGTCGAACAAATACCAGGTGTTTTTGTCCCTCACCATTTAGAATCGAATTGAGAGACATATTGAGAGACCCTTGAGAGACATTATGTCTCTCAACGTGGCCCTCACCATTTAGAATCGAATTGCATTGTGTCTCCAACATATAAAAACGTCTCTCATTGTGTCGATCAGTAGTTTGGTTTCGACTTTAAAGGTATAAACATGGGTTTACTTTTCAATAATCACCGTCGCTCGGGTGCGAATTTAGCGCGTCAATTTTGGTGCAAGTTACCAGACAAGAGTAACAACAGAATCTATTGTTTACCTGGACCTGATACACATGTAGGAATAAATGAATTTTTCGAGAATTGGAACACGCGTAGAAATGATTTAAGAGCACCAACTACAGAAATAAGTGACATAAGGCAAGATACAAGAGAACTTAATTCGAAAGCTAATTATATTAGAGACATCGATACTTCTCCAACCAATCAAGATTCGTTAGATGGGATCATACTGGCGAGTTTTAGCGATACAATGAAGATTAAACAGGATAACATAAGGGATAAAAACATATCTACACGAATAGAAGATACCTTTCACCCACCGTGCAATGATTTAACAGGTCATGTATTGAAACATATACAATACCGTAGACGTTGTGTGAATTGTTATAAAATGCTTGCTGAGGAATATGGAAGAGAAGTAGCTCAAAGAAAATGTAAAACAGTTAAATCAATCTGTGAAGAGTGTAACAAAACTTTATGTGCTAAATGTTTCAGTAAAGTGCATTTGATATAACTGTTTTGTCCCAATATATGTCATAAAAATACATATTTTATTGATGTAAAATAGTACATTTTCCAATAAATGAATAATATGTAAGCAGTGATTTTTTATATTTAATATTATATATTTAATAATTTATTAATAATATACTAAAAAACGAATTTAAACAAACGTTTTATTAATTTGAAACATGTGCTTTAAAGATTGCCAACCGAAAAAGTATTTATTAACCTAAATAAACCCAATAGTGAGAATACTATTTTTATATTTGATGCGTTTTTAATATAAAACCGTGTATGCTTTTAGTGCATTTTATTGTGAGACTCTTACATTTAAATATGATTAGCCCCAGGGTTTGAGTACGAACGAGTATGTATTTGCAGACGGCAAACCCGCTCTCTTTCTTCTCGTAATCCTTTAACCGCTGTGCACATTATAGCACCGCGTTCGAATTTTTGCAGTATTTTTAAGTTTTTATTTGCATGATTGAATTTGGCACATTTAGACGATTAGAATGATACCTCACAACCTTATAAACTTTTTGTTTTTTTCAATAAATAAGTAATAAAACAGATTATTGCGCAATAACGTTAGGTGTGGCGTCATCCTCTCTTTCAGTAACTGGATGGATATCAGCAAACATATTAGCGCAGTGACATTATAAAATTTAGACAAGTATATGAAATACAATTAATACGTAATTTTACTAGAAAAATGATTAGAAGATGACATATAATTATTTTAGTATAAATTAGTTTAACAACAATCTTTAATTGTATTTAAACCCCGATAAATAATTTTAATTGCCGGCTGCGCGTGTTTGTGCTTCGATTTACATGTGTTTAAATGGAAAAGTGTTGCAAGACCTCTACTTTCAGTCAGAAATGCATTGATTCTTATGGGAAATACGCACAAAGTATGGTAAAATCGAGCGTTTTTAAGTTGTCTTAATTGTGATTGGTCATAATAACGATGTATTTGATTGGTGGATGAGAATCTTTACACATCCGGAGGCTATATAACCCCGGAAAATCTCTTACATGCTCCATTTATCTTCGCTAGTTCATTGTGCGACAGTGGTGGTGAGTGACATTTTTTTAGTGTTCCAGATACTTTCCGAAATTATCGTAACAAAGGTAAGAAAGTTTAATAATTTCCAGCCCCCTTCCGGTACGCGGGAGACGCGCGCTTAATGCGGTACTTTGATGACTCACCATTATATCCGTGCACGGTATCTTAGCCCCCATGCAATTTTGAGGCATTTTGGCAAAATTTGCACAATGTTCACATACCAGACTATTATTATTTATATTTAGTTTTTTTAAACTCCGGTTAGAATTTATTCGGGCGCCACCTATTAAGACTCGGTGGCCGCGTTACGTACTACACGACAATGCACAGTCGATGACTCAAATTAAAATCCGTGCGCAGTAATTTGGCCCCAGTGCAATTTTGGGGCATTTTGGCAAAATTTGCGGAATGAGGACCAGATCATTTTAATTTTATATTCAATATTTTTTTTTTAATAACTTCGGTTAGAATTTATTCCGGCGCCATCTATAAACACTCGGTGGCCGCGTTACGTACTACTCCATAATGAACAGTTCTCCCGCATCTTACACAGTCCGCGCATATTTACTAATATAAATTTAGTTTTATAAATTATATATCCATTATAAAAATCTTAAGTGATTAATGAATCATTAAAATTCACATATATTATATATTGGGTTGGGAATGGTTTGTTATCGGCAAACTTACATTTTTCTTTGAGCTGCTGCATAATATCAGTGATTTTACGAGGCTAACTCGCGATCGACTTTTACCCGCACGATAACACGTCGCTGTAACCCTTACGAGGGTGTCTTCGATGACCATTAAACCGTAGTCCCGTGCAATGTTGGGGCATTTTGGCAAAATTTGCGAAATGTCCACATCCCATAGCATTATTGTTTAATTTTCTGTTTTTTTAAATAACTCGAATTTATTCCGGCGCCGTCTACGAACACTCGATGACCTCGTTACGTACCACATGACAATGCACAGTTCTCGCGTATCTTATAGTCCGCGCGTATCTACTAATTTAAATTTAGTTTTATAATTTATATATCCATTCCGAGATTATTAAAAGAATTGATAAATCAATCATTAAAATTAACATATATTATCATTCATTGGGATGGGAATGGTTTGTTATTGGTAAATGTTAATTTTTTTTTGTGGTGCTACATAATATCAAAACATTGTTTTTACGAGGCTAACTCGCGGTCGACTTTTACCCGCACGATAACACGTCACCGTAACCCTTACGAGGGTGAAGTATCAACTCTTGGTAATCGTAATCCTAGCCTGCAAAACTAGTTATTACCTTTAAGGAGTTAGGTATATACAGTGTTTCGTATGTTAAATGCAAACATGATCAGGGGTAATTGTCACCTGAAGGCTATTAAAGAACTGCTTGAGTATGCCTAGTTTTCATAAAACCACTATGACTACTATTGAATCTATCGTGACAACCTATTATAGTATCAGTAATCAAGATGAGTTCAATGAAGAAGGTTCTCTCCCTGATAAATTCAATAATTGCACAAGAATTAATAATAAGAGATATAAGTGGTGCATGTTTACCTAGTGCACTGATATTTTATGAACAGGCGAAGAGGTTAGGAGCCAATGTCGACATTATCTGCGGGTCTATTTATTACGATACAAATCTAGTTGTTCCTATACATTTCTGGTGCGTGACATCTACTGGATCCTCTTATGACCCGGCCGTAATAGTAGTTAGAAAAAAATTAGATTTTAATATGGAAAAATTGAGATACGTGCCACACTGCGAGGTCACATCTCTGGAGGATGAAATTATGATGGGGTTTTATGAAGAATTTAAAATGACTGGATCTACTCGAAAATACTTTGAAGAAGCGCCTGCATACCTCACCGAAGTTCGTAGTGTAATTCATAAACGTGTCAGTAAATTGTTGAAACGGTACAGCTTGTAATAAATATAAAATAGCACACGGCGTTTTTATTTAAAAGCTTCTAAACCAATTAATGAGGGTATTAGAGAGGGTATTAAGGAGGCTAATGCGGAGGGTAATGAGGGTAATGCGGAGGGTAATGAGGGTTACAGACCTGTGCGACAGCTGGAATAAGTGCTATCTGTCTTGGAATAACTGCTATATGTTTTCAAATAACTGCTATCTGTCTTGAAATAACAGCCACCTGTCTTGAAATAACAGCCCTGTTTCTGAATAACAGCCCTGTGCGACAGCCCTGTTTTTGAATAACAGCCCTGTTTCTGAGTGGCGGCGGTACTCGTGAGACAAAATTGTTATTATGATTCTTCTTGATTTTGTAGTCTCTTTTTATATATTTTTATAATAGTGCCCATAATGCATTGCGTTTTGAATAAATTACCATAGTGGTTTTATGAAAACTAGGCATACTCAAGCAGTTCTTTAATAGCCTTCAGGTGACAATTACCCCTGATCATGTTTGCATTTAACATACGAAACACTGTATATACCTAACTCCTTAAAGGTAATAACTAGTTTTGCAGGCTAGGATTACGATTACCAAGAGTTGATACTTCACCCTCGTAAGGGTTACGGTGACGTGTTATCGTGCGGGTAAAAGTCGACCGCGAGTTAGCCTCGTAAAATCACTGATATTATGCAGCAGCTCAAAGAAAAATGTAAGTTTGCCGATAACAAACCATTCCCAACCCAATATATAATATATGTGAATTTTAATGATTCATTAATCACTTAAGATTTTTATAATGGATATACCGGGTGGACCATTTAATATGTTTTCAGGAAATATCTTCGAAACAAGAAACTTTAAAAAAAATGACCCAAACAAAAAATGATTGTTTTGAAGGGGGCCACAATAACATAATTTTGTTTTTTTCATAGATGGCGCTGTTGTCGCTAAATCGAGGTCAACTTAGTTTTTTTAAATGGAAACCCGTACTTTTTATTACAGAATCAGAGTCCTTGTTAAAAAATGAGAAGAATTCACTCAGCTAACTTTTTAGTCAGAGTGATAGATGGCGCTGTAATCGCGAAAAGAAGTTGTTGCATTTGGACGCTTGCGTATTCAAACTTCGCGCGCATGTGTGTGTGTGCGCGTGTGTGTGTGTGCGCACCCGCGAACATGCCCGTCTAAAATCACCAATAATGTTCGTTACATTATTTTGTTATTATTTCTGTAAAGGATATGAATGTGACGTAAACTTAACTAGTATTTTATTCAAGAGTATGATCGACCGACTTGGAAATGCAAAATAAATAATTTTGATCCATTTCCAAATTGATATTTCAAAATTTATAATAATTTCAAATTAAACAAATAACTTCAATTTTGCTTTTTATATTCTGGGCTCAGCGTGAGCGCTGCTGACAGATTTGGCAGCCTCATGTCGCTCTGCAGGTTGATGTTGTCGATGTCCGGCTGGAGCGTAATTTGTAGGAAGCTGAAAAGAAATGGCAGGTTAGAAGAAGTCGATTGGGTCGAAGTGTGTGTAGACGCGCACTTGTGTTTAACTTACTTGAAATCATCTCTAGAGCAGGTGCTCAAAATGATGGCCGTTCATCTCGAGACATTTTGCGATCCTTGTTTGAAACAATCTCTGAACTTCTCGTAGGGTGTCTCTGTTGATGTTCGCACAAGCATTGCGAATACGCTCCTTCATGTTATCAGGCGTCGACGGTATGTCGGCATAGCATTTGTCCTTCAGCAATCCCCACAGGAAAAAGTCCGGCGCTGTCAAGTCCGGCGAACGTGCCGGCCAAGGCACCGGACCTCCACGACCAATCCACTTGTTCGGAAATTGGCGGTTCAAAATATCTCGGACGACACGGGCAAAATGTGCAGGGCAGCCATCGTGCTGATACCACAGTCTCAATCGGGTCAGCAGAGGGACATCTTCGAGTAAAGCAGGAAGATGAGCCGTCAGAATTTCACCGTATTTTTCAGCATTCAGATTTCCGTCGATGAAGTACGGGCCAATGACGTGATCTCCCAGAACTCGGCACCAAACGTTGACGCTCCATGGTCGTTGATGGTCCACTTGTCGGATCCAATGTGGATTCTCCTCCGCCCAATAATGCATGTTATGCCGGTTGATTTGGCCACGATTCGTGAAACTTGCTTCATCCGAGAATAGAATCATGGAAACGAAGTTCCGGTTGTTGCGTATTTGCTGCTGAGCCCAATTGCAGAACTGCACTCGATGTTGGAAGTCGTCGCCATGAAGTTCTTGATGCAACGATACGTGGTAAGGATGAAATTTATGCCGATGAAGAACTCGCAGAACACTCGTTTTGGAGATGCCTGAACTCCGCGCCAGTTGACAAGAACTTATGTTGGGTTTGACTGCAACTGCAGCTAAAATATCAACATCGGCATTCTCCTGGGTTACGGTGCGTCTTCGATGTCTGGTTCGTTTTAGGCTGCCAGTGTCCACAAATGAGTTGACGATCCGAAGAAAAGTCATGTGACTCGGATGATCTCGATCAGGATACCTCTCCGCGTACAAGCCACACGCATCAAGTGCATTGCGTCTAGCTTCACCATACACGAAAATCATGTCGGCCTTTTCCGCGATAGTATACCGCACCATTGTAACGTTTTCGCCGTCAATGCAGAAGACCGACTGATTACGAAACTAAATTTTCTTTTGTTCAGTCAAAGAAAGCATCAAAATCCAGCTATTTCCAGCTATTTTTCAATTTAAAATTGTAATTCATGGAAATACGGCCGACGTCATGTTTTGACACACACACACACACCACACACACACATACACACATGCGCGCGAAGTTCGAATACGCCAGCGTCCAAATGCAACAACTTCTTTTCGTGATTACAGCGCCATCTATCACTCTGACGAAAAAGTTATCTGAGTGAATTCTTCTCATTTTTTAACAAGGACTCTGATTCTGTAATAAAAAGTAGGGGTTTCCATTTAAAAAAACTAAGTTGACCTCGATTTAGCAACAACAGCGCCATCTATGAAAAAAACAAAATTATGTTATTATGGCCCCCTTCAATACAATCATTTTTTGTTTGGGTCATTTTTTTCTAAAGTTTCTTGTTTCGAAGATATTTCCTGAAAACACATTAAATGGTCCACCCGGTATAATTTATAAAACTAAATTTATATTAGTAAATATGCGCGGACTGTGTAAGATGCGGGAGAACTGTTCATTATGGAGTAGTACGTAACGCGGCCACCGAGTGTTTATAGATGGCGCCGGAATAAATTCTAACCGGAGTTATTAAAAAAAAAATATTGAATATAAAATTAAAATGATCTGGTCCTCATTCCGCAAATTTTGCCAAAATGCCCCAAAATTGCACTGGGGCCAAATTACTGCGCACGGATTTTAATTTGAGTCATCGACTGTGCATTGTCGTGTAGTACGTAACGCGGCCACCGAGTCTTAATAGGTGGCGGCCCGAATAAATTCTAACCGGAGTTTAAAAAAACTAAATATAAATAATAATAGTCTGGTATGTGAACATTGTGCAAATTTTGCCAAAATGCCTCAAAATTGCATGGGGGCTAAGATACCGTGCACGGATATAATGGTGAGTCATCAAAGTGCCGCATTAAGCGCGCGTCTCCCGCGTACCGGAAGGGGGCTGGAAATTATTAAACTTTCTTACCTTTGTTACGATAATTTCGGAAAGTATCTGGAACACTAAAAAAATGTCACTCACCACCACTGTCGCACAATGAACTAGCGAAGATAAATGGAGCATGTAAGAGATTTTCCGGGGTTATATAGCCTCCGGATGTGTAAAGATTCTCATCCACCAATCAAATACATCGTTATTATGACCAATCACAATTAAGACAACTTAAAAACGCTCGATTTTACCATACTTTGTGCGTATTTCCCATAAGAATCAATGCATTTCTGACTGAAAGTAGAGGTCTTGCAACACTTTTCCATTTAAACACATGTAAATCGAAGCACAAACACGCGCAGCCGGCAATTAAAATTATTTATCGGGGTTTAAATACAATTAAAGATTGTTGTTAAACTAATTTATACTAAAATAATTATATGTCATCTTCTAATCATTTTTCTAGTAAAATTACGTATTAATTGTATTTCATATACTTGTCTAAATTTTATAATGTCACTGCGCTAATATGTTTGCTGATATCCATCCAGTTACTGAAAGAGAGGATGACGCCACACCTAACGTTATTGCGCAATAATCTGTTTTATTACTTATTTATTGAAAAAAACAAAAAGTTTATAAGGTTGTGAGGTATCATTCTAATCGTCTAAATGTGCCAAATTCAATCATGCAAATAAAAACTTAAAAATACTGCAAAAATTCGAACGCGGTGCTATAATGTGCACAGCGGTTAAAGGATTACGAGAAGAAAGAGAGCGGGTTTGCCGTCTGCAAATACATACTCGTTCGTACTCAAACCCTGGGGCTAATCATATTTAAATGTAAGAGTCTCACAATAAAATGCACTAAAAGCATACACGGTTTTATATTAAAAACGCATCAAATATAAAAATAGTATTCTCACTATTGGGTTTATTTAGGTTAATAAATACTTTTTCGGTTGGCAATCTTTAAAGCACATGTTTCAAATTAATAAAACGTTTGTTTAAATTCGTTTTTTAGTATATTATTAATAAATTATTAAATATATAATATTAAATATAAAAAATCACTGCTTACATATTATTCATTTATTGGAAAATGTACTATTTTACATCAATAAAATATGTATTTTTATGACATATATTGGGACAAAACAGTTATATCAAATGCACTTTACTGAAACATTTAGCACATAAAGTTTTGTTACACTCTTCACAGATTGATTTAACTGTTTTACATTTTCTTTGAGCTACTTCTCTTCCATATTCCTCAGCAAGCATTTTATAACAATTCACACAACGTCTACGGTATTGTATATGTTTCAATACATGACCTGTTAAATCATTGCACGGTGGGTGAAAGGTATCTTCTATTCGTGTAGATATGTTTTTATCCCTTATGTTATCCTGTTTAATCTTCATTGTATCGCTAAAACTCGCCAGTATGATCCCATCTAACGAATCTTGATTGGTTGGAGAAGTATCGATGTCTCTAATATAATTAGCTTTCGAATTAAGTTCTCTTGTATCTTGCCTTATGTCACTTATTTCTGTAGTTGGTGCTCTTAAATCATTTCTACGCGTGTTCCAATTCTCGAAAAATTCATTTATTCCTACATGTGTATCAGGTCCAGGTAAACAATAGATTCTGTTGTTACTCTTGTCTGGTAACTTGCACCAAAATTGACGCGCTAAATTCGCACCCGAGCGACGGTGATTATTGAAAAGTAAACCCATGTTTATACCTTTAAAGTCGAAACCAAACTACTGATCGACACAATGAGAGACGTTTTTATATGTTGGAGACACAATGCAATTCGATTCTAAATGGTGAGGGCCACGTTGAGAGACATAATGTCTCTCAAGGGTCTCTCAATATGTCTCTCAATTCGATTCTAAATGGTGAGGGACAAAAACACCTGGTATTTGTTCGACAAGCTAATATGCGAGGGAGCTTATTATGCTAATCACCGATTATTAACAATATGTCTACATCTACTAGAGGAAGAAGAAAACAACTCATATCGATTTGAACCACTTTCTAGACAGGCACATAAAGATATTGCGACATGGTTGGTAAAAAATATATCTCGGACCGAAGAAGGAAAAGATGTAGGATGGAGATCAGGTCCTGATTCTGGTATTTGGCCATCCAGCTGCCCAGAGGATTATATTCTTACATATAATTTATATAAATCATACATGAAGCTGTAAAAACAATGTAAATTAATATAATAAAATTATATTGTTATATATGTTATTGTTTCATTACTCTAAATAAATGGGATAATCAATCTCTACCCTTATTTTATACCTCACTTAGTTGATCGTAATTACCTTAATTTTGTGAAATGTTAATTGAAAAGTTGATTTAAAAATTAAATATTTGCTTCCAAAAGGGAGCAGCAAAGCTGCTTGAAAGGTTGATAGTCTTGAACAGTCATTTAACCCAGCATTCAGACAGGTATTTCATCTCCTTGACCGGTCATT
The DNA here is from genome assembly GCA_910593695.2 of Ocypus olens. Classification (NCBI taxonomy): domain Eukaryota; kingdom Metazoa; phylum Arthropoda; class Insecta; order Coleoptera; family Staphylinidae; genus Ocypus; species Ocypus olens. The sequence goes on from OU343060.1 coordinate 35,038,085, forward strand.
CAACCCAACATTTTTACTAAAAGTTAATTAATTCCATCATTAAACGAAGTTTATTTAAAAAATCGAAATATTTTTACTTCCAGAGGGACATAACCTGGAACGGTCATTTGACAGACAGGTATTTCATCTCCTTGGCGGGTCATTTAACCCAACGTATGCACTGCCCTCAAGGTCCCTAACCTCAAACATTCCTGAAAAGTTGATTTAAAAATCGAAATGTTTACTTTATCTTGACAATTTGGGGGCTACATTTCGATTTGGGGCAAGGCCCTAAGTTATGAAATGGGCCAAGGCCCCGAGGGGCCCTCCTATTAGTGTTATTGCTCTTCATTCTACTTGCTGAATACGGGCCTTAGTAAGCTTAGTACGCGAACAATTATTAATCATCTTACGCTATATTGCGTAATATTACGTCATACATATTATTAAAAAATTAAATTTTATAATTATTTTGGTACAAACTTTAGCTGCTTTGCGCAATCAGCTGATCAATGACATAGTTATTTTGTAGCGGCCCGTGGAAGGTACTTAGTTTATAAAATATTAAAATTACTGTAAATTTATTACTGATTAAGGGGAAAATTATTCCTATTAATTGATATTTAGCCCAATCAAATTCTGTAAATTCCGTAGACACGCACTGTATTTTAATTGTTAGGCCCGCGGTGTCTTATCATTTCCTACCAGAAATCTATTCTCGTTCGTGTTAGGGGCCTTATTCTTCATGTTGGAATTTTTTTGATTTCATATTCGTACTATAGCTTTCCAATGATACCAAACAATCATATTTACTGCGCATGCGCCACAACAATGAATTTATTTAAGTACTTACCCTAAAATAATAATCAGTCTTTGTCAGAATCTTGTAGTGATCAGACGTGCGTTTGTGTGCAGCTCCTCAACACTTCAGAACACGTGCCATCCACAACACCAATCTTTTGGTCATTGTTTACTTCTTCGTCCTTCTGGTTATTGCCGAATCTTCTGGACTTTTGGTAAGCGAAATTTACAAATCCTATTTTGCCGAGACAGCGCCCTGGCAAGAATTTAAGGTTATGTATTTTGCGCGATCACTTCTAAATAATTTTCTATATAATATTAAAAGTAAAAGTAATTCAATTTTGGAGTGGTCCTATTTATGTTTCTGTGGAGAATTTAAGTGTTCTATGCGTCAAGGTGCGACAAATAATTTTGTATAATTACAAATCTATTGCCAAATGTCAGAATCTTATATGCAGCTCCTCCTTTACACTCTACATTTTCTGATTAAATATTTGGATTCCATATTAAATAAACTTTCAAATAATCCTTCACACCTTGGCCCTATTATTTCTATTTATCAGTATTTATTAACGCTGTCAATATTATCAACTATTCAACATTTTAGTATTCAATGTACGAAGGCGTGTTGGTTCAATAGTAAAAGCTCCGACTCGTATACCGAACAACGTATCGGACCCGTTTTATGAAAAATTAAAATTTACATTAATAAAAAGGAATATTTAATTACATTAAATTAATTACATTTATTTTTTAGATTAGATCAGCCGTTTGGAAGATAGAGCAAGTTATTATTCGCAATAATTGCATTCCATGGAGTGGTCCTATTTATTTTCTGCGGAGACTTCCAAAATGTATATGGCAATTTCGTTGTTCTATTCGTCAATGTACAATGAATAATTTTGTTGTATAATTACAAATCGGTTACCGAAATACACATTACAAATTTTCTAATTACATATTTGGATTCCATATTAAATAAACTTTCAAATAGTCCCTCACACTATGGCTCACTATTTGTATTGATCGCTATTTATTATTAACGGTGTTTTTTTTGTGCTCAGCGTACTAAGGCGTGCTGGTACAATGATTCTCGAACAACGTAGCGGCCTCAGGTTCAATCTGTTTTCAGGATCTTTTTGAATTTTATGCAAAAATAAAACAAAAATTAATAAAAAAGGAATATTTAATTCAATTAAATGATTGCATTTATTTTTTCGCTTGGATCAGCCGTTTGGAAGATACAGCAAATTATTCATAATAATTGCATTCCTTACCGCAACTATTCAACATTTACGACACCTACTTCAAGAGAACCGGTTGGCGCAGTTGTAAACTCGCCGACATGTGAATGGGGCCACGGGAAGACAAGTGGTTCAAATCTCGACAAGCAATTTACTTTCTTATGAAGGAATTATGTTTCAAAATTTATATTATTAAAAATACGTGATCTACTCTGAAATTGATTTGAATTAATAATTCAATATTCTCCATCCCACTCTTTCATCGATAAATTTCTCTGTCGCACTCATTGGCTCTTATGGGGATTTGCGTGAAAAGTGCGCGTATACCGGATGCACAGGGGGATGCTCCCCAGACAGATAGGGATGAGTCATCATAGGCCCCTCCCTCCAATTAGGGCGGTCATCTTGGGATAGGCAACCGTCAGGACTGTCTGGCCCAAGTGTCCCCATACCTACTCACGCCAGATATTGAGCGACACAAAAGAAATTTGCTTGTCAAAATGTTTTCTAGCTTTTTAATTGTAGTTAGCACTTGTACGTAGAAATAAACGACCTTACACCAATGTTGTTTCAATAGTAGTACTATTAATAATTCAATTAAATATTCTGCATAGCATTGGCCAGGGAAGTAGTTGTTTCAATAAGTTATTCGTTTATGGTCTTATAGTTAGTAAGACTTAATTTTGCAGAGTTATGAACAGGTTGAATATTCATATATTCAAGCTACTTCTCGTCTTTATTGAATTTATTTAATGTATCTGGAACAAGTGAGAGTTTCTCAAGTTTAATTCAAACTGATTCGCTCAAAATGGCGGAGTTGTGACTCTTTGACAATCAAAACAACTTAGTACCTCATATTAATGTGTTGTCTTTAAGGTCGTCTATCTAAATATTGAGCAAAATACAGGGTGTTTTATTTAAAAAAATATAACTTTGGCGTATAATTCAAATAATAAAATGTTTTTAGAACATGCATTCAGATACATCTATGTTTAATCCTAAAGCTTTTAGTGTGCACACAATTTTCCGTGGACATGCGGTTAGGACACCATTACAAACCTGGCTCACCCATGTAGTTTTGTTATTATTCGAAATATCAATTTGAAATTCGGTAGGGTTATACTAATGGCAAATTTGAGTTTAGTGGTCATACAAAAACCAGTTGCACTTTTGGTTTTACCGGAAATTACATCAATTAATTTTTAGTACATTTATTTTTTAAGTTTATATGAGAGACATTTTCAGGACATTTTTCATTTCATTTTTTTTTATTATTATTATTATTATTATTGTGCTTGTACAAGTTCATTGTTTACACCAGTCATATCTTTATACAAATACATAATTCATACTTAAAATTAATACCTTAACATAATTAACGATATACATGTTAAAATTAAATATAAAATATTAAATTACACATAAAACTTAAAATTCCTACATACAGACAGACAACATATTAAAAGAGTGGTACATAATTAAAATATTAAAGTCTTAATATTTAGAATACAAAAAATTAATATTGTCGCAAATTTTTCCTCTTTTTCGAAATACGTGATGTTTGGAAACGACACTCGTGCCGTTGCGCTCGTGTAGTTTTCAAGCATCATTTATTTCTCAAAATCGAATGAATTTGTATTTCGCCAATTGTTAATACACTTGTTGTATTTCTACTGATGCTTAAGTATGTAAACTGAACTAATGAATTGACCCAAAGAGTAATGACTGTCAGTATTTTCTAATAAGTTAAATATGCAACAATATGAGATTAGTTAATGATTATTTATGCAATAAGTGAGTAAAGAAATACTTTTTCCACAAGTAGAGAGGTTTGACTGTGTGAGCCAAAGGCGAGTGTGGTAATTCCTACTAGTGTAAAATTTAAAATAATCTATGTACAGAAAGTGTCAATAGGCTTAGATTTTCTACGGGTGCTTCAAATATTTTATTAAAATTAAAGTTACTTTAAAACAGTGTCAGTTTTATTAGTACTATTGAGGGACTGGTCGGTCCCTCCAAATGTAAATTTTGTAAAGAGAGACACCCTCTTCAAACAGGGACTGGTCGGTCCCTCCAAATGTAAATTTTGTTAAGAGAGACACCCTCTTCAAGCTGGAGAGAAATAATGGAAGAAAAGAAACCGCAATTTATGCGTGTTATTGGGGGTGTTTCAGTGGTTCGTCAGGGTTGTTTACATGGGTCGTGCCCATAAATTATAAGAAGGATGAAGAGGCTGACCAGGTATATTTTCAGAAAGCATTTTGAACGGCAGTTCGTATTTATTGAGTAATCAGTTACAATCAATTTAATTTAATTTAAATAATGGGAATAATTCTGATTTATTTGAGGCTATTGCTCCAATTGACGATCTTGAAAAAACTATTTTAAAACGGATAAACTGATATTTATGGTGAAGAGTAGTGATGGGAATTATCAAGAAATCATTATCGAACTAGTGTATTATTAAAATATCTCGATATATTGGATTATTGTACACCGATGAACAGAAAGATTTTATTTGTATGTATCATGTTTTTTAAACGGAAATATATAAATTGTAAATTAGTAATTACAAAGTAAAAAAACGGTAGATGTGATCAGAAAGGGGGTTAGATGTTATGGAATATTAAATAATTGTTTAGAATAAAGATTGGCACGTCAATATAAAACAATCAGTTCGTATACCAGGAATTAACAAGTCACTCGTTTTGATTACTGATTGTCAATTGACTTGTAACAGTCTTACAAATAGATTGACTGTCTCTTTTCGAATACTCCCACACAACTGATAAATGACAGAATTCAGAGATGATCAGTAACAAGAAACGTGTTATATTTATAAATGGAACCATTCATATTCAGCATAATAAAAATCAATGCGCTTACTCGTCAATCAGTAGTGGAAAAAAACGATTATTGCATCGATAAAATATCGATATACTAATCGATTATTATATCGATGATTAAAATATCTCAGTCCAAATAATCGATTATTAAAATTTCTCCAATATTCCAATCACTAGCATCACCGTTGATTTTAAATTAAAACATGATCTAAATCAATTCATTTAAATCGGCACAGCCCTGATAGAAATACACGAACTGCACGTTTATACGGGAATTTACCTAGGTTATTTAGTGTATTAGAGGATATTTAAGCAATATATTTAATTTTTTGAAGTTGCATTATAATATATTTGAGTGAATTCGATTTGAAAATAAAAGAAACAGTCGGTTGTCATAGCAACAAAATAATAAGTGCCAACGAATATCCAACTTCATAGCTTGTTATATTATAACATATCAAAGAACTTTTATAAAAATCAATTTTAGATTCGGTAAATAAAATAATAATAAAGTCATTATGCGATACCGACCGTTAATTTTCAAGTCGAATTTCCTCGAAATGTTCTTATGCGACACTATCCAAAAAGTAAAAAAAAACTTGGTGGTTTTCCATTAAAAAAAATGTTTCATACCATAGCAACAAAACAATGCATGCTAAAAGCTATTTATTGTCCTCACTAGTAGGTGTTCTTTTAAATATCGAACAACTTTTATTTGAATTGTTTTTTGATCTTGTTCATAATTAAAAAAATATAGCAATGCGATTTGTTGAAACTATATGTAGAGTCAGAAAATAGTCATGAAAGTTATTTAAAACAAAGATTTTGATATATGTATATAATTCATAAATTATTTTATTTGCTACGACATTTAATCGATTGAAATAATATTTGCTCATTCCCGATTTACACTTCCTCCTTATTTCAGTAATTTTTTTAATGAAATTAAGTTCATAAAATGGATATAAAATAAGCCCCAATTATGTATCTAATGTTCCTTTCATCCGTTCTCATTTCACCTTAAATGTGTTAATGCTTTTATGTGTTAATTGCAATTTGTAACTTGAAAATACGTGTAATATGAAATAAATGTGAATTAAGTTTATTTAATGAATGTTCGTTTGGACCGGATGTTGAGATGTTGCATTCATTCCAACGAATTCCTTTTAAAATTTAAAGGGATGGTCGAAAACAGGTAGAAAACTCGGGGTGAATCATGCAAACATGTGGCTACCATAAGGCATCTAAATGCATAATTTTAGCAAAAGCTGCATTCTTCACCCCAAATAGGTACCTGCTTCAGACCCTCCCTTTAAAACTCAAAAGGAATTCGACGAAATAAAAGTAGGCCATCATACCAAAATCCGGTTAAAACTAATTAAACGAAACCATAATAACAGTACTAATAAAACTGACACTGTTTTAAAGTAACTTTAATTTGAATAAAATATTTGAAGCACCCGTAGAAAATCTAACCCTATTGACGCTTTCTGTACATAGATTATTTTAAATTTTATCATAAAATCACGAATTGACGAATTTCAACCGGATATTGGGATTGTGTGTAAATCATTTTGTTACGTTTCATTTTTCCACACGGAGGATTTTATTCAATATTCGTCTTATTTTCGTTAATTTGAATTTATTAATTACTTATGTATCTCAAGTTGCCTATAATGATTCTCTATAATTAAATTATTTAAAAATTTTGGCGCATGCTCATTTTTTTTTTGTCTTTCGGAACGACCGTTCTGACCATTTTTCTTTCTTTTCGTCTTGGAGTGCGGAAGAGTATATACGGAGTATTAACTGCTAAATTTATTAGTGATTTTATTGATATCACTCCAGTTATCTGGAATTGTATAATTTAGTGAGTTAGAGTCGGTGTTCACTGGTTTAATTAATATTCCCAGTGGCCGATTAATCGATATTTTATCGGATAATTTTACTCTGGAAAAAAAATATACTCAAGCACGCGTGTTATCAATAACTCCCTTTCTAAGGGAGTTTTTTTTTTTGTTGGGTTTATGCATGGTATTGAAACATCGCATTTTTACTGGATTTTCCGCGAGGAGATTAATCCCATGGAGTCGATGTGATTTCTTTTCTCTTCGGTGGACGTTATCGCAGGACGTATTTGGTGTCGTTGCTGTACATCCTTCCACGGGTCATCCGTTATCGTCCTACGTGCAGTCGCATCAGGTCAAATCACCGAGGCGAAGACAGCTGATGCCGATGAGTAGTTTTTTTCTTATTTCTTTCTTTTATCGTAATTATTCTGACATGATATATTATTTATTTAATTGTGTTTTGACGAATTGAAACCGTAACGCTGTAGTGTAATTAACTAATGAATATTTCCGTCTTGTTTTAAATTTCATTGAAAGTAATTGGTATTTTTTTTTTCAATCAATTATTAACAGAGATCCTTAATGTTCACTATTTTTTTCTTGTTTAATTAAATTGATTTGGGAATTAATTCAATTATTAATTATTAATTATTATTATTTTTTTTAAATCTAACCATTTTCGTAGAATCGATGCAAGTAGTAATAAGATGAATCTTGATGATTGGATCATTAATTCTTGTTTGTGAACCGACAGATATAGCTATATTTGAGGGCAGAAAGGGTAATGTAACTGAATTAATTGAGAGAAGTGATTACCAGATTATTATTAATGTTTTGTTAATTTTGTTGTACATTGATTTATTGAATTATTTCACATTATATATATATATATATATTCTCCCCTAAATGTGTTTACTTTATTGTTGTTCGTCATATTACCTCATCAACCATTAAAAGCATTTAATTAATTTGGATAGTTTGAAACTTAACGCGGTATAGTTGCAAATGGAAAGGGAGAGTGCACTTTTCTTGGTTTAAGTAGGTGGTATATTATAAACCAAGTGGCGCCCTTTAAGTACAAATCATTTAAACCTACGACAAACCCTCCATTGAAGCTGGCCGAGGTGCGTCGTTTGCCACCCGCCTTTTCCATGAGCGACCTTTGCATCATTAAATTTTTGGTGATAGATTTTATTTTTGAATTTTAACTTTATCAGTCAAGCGACGCGTGCTAATATACCCTAGGGCTGAAAAGGGTGTAGCATATTTTTGGCGCCCAACGTGGGGCCCTAAATTAAAAGGGATTTGCCCTAAATTGGAAAAAAAAAAATAATAAACTGTTTTTTTGTTAGTTTGATTAATCTTGAATTTGGTTGATTGGTGAGGTAAAGACAACATCATATTGAGGGAAAATTAATTCCGTTGATTTTTAATAATAATTGATTGAAATTATCTCTCTTAAAAATGGATGTAAATAGATTAACTGTTGATGAGTTACAATATGAATTACGCGTTAGAGGTCTCGATGCAGATGGTAATTGTGATTCGATGAGAAAATGTCTTAGAGGAATAATACGTTTAGAGAGACAGGGGAAAAAATTTCATTGTGTGCCGGTTGTAGATAGTGATTCTGAAATTGAGATTTGTGGGAAGAAAGTAACTGAACTTAAAGACGCAATTGAGGTGTTTTCTGGCTCTGGTAGTTCTAAACGAAAACTTGAAACTAAAATTAATCATCTAATTCCGCGATTAGAAAGAATTGATTCTGAAGATAGTAGGATTATTTTGTCTAGATCTAAATTATTAACTACTCTTATGTCTATTATGGCGGATTTAGATTCAAAAGTAGAATTGGCTTCAAGATCTCTTGACGTGACAATTCCTTCAGATCCTAATTTTTGTGAGGAAGAGGTTCCAAATGTTTCTAGTCCTTCAGGCGTAAATAGGTCAATTAATCAATCTGGGAACGATACGAGTATTAGAGACATTTCCGTGCTAAATTTTAAACCTGTACCGGTGCATAAATGGGACTTGTGTTTTTCTGGTGATGATAATAGTTTAAGTGTAACTTCTTTTCTCGAGAGAGTAGATGAATTGTGTATTGCTAGGAATATTAGCAAAGATGTCCTTTTTCACTCTGCTATTGATTTATTTTCGAGTACTGCCGCAGTATGGTTTAGAGCTAATAGAAATTTAGTTTGTAATTGGGATGATTTAAGAAAATTGTTATTGGAAGAATTCTTACCCTATGATTATAATGATAAATTATGGGAACAAATTAAGTCTCGAACACAGGGTGATAATGAATCCATAGGTGTCTATTTAGCTGTGATGTCGAACTTATTTTCTCGTTTAACTATTCCTGTCAGTGCGAACATAAGGATGCGTGTTCTCCTTAAAAACATTTTGCCATATTTTCAAAATCACCTTAGCTTAATTGATATTACATCTGAAGCTCAGTTGTTAGATCTCTGTAAGAAACTCCAGGTTACGAGGAACTCTATCAGTGCTTTTAAACCTCCTACCAGTAAGTCTGCTTTAGAACCTCAGTTTAGCTATCAATCAGGTAGTAGACAAGTATGTAGTGATGCCGTTGTCGAACCTCGAGTAACAAAATCGTGTTATATTTGTAAAGATCCAAATCACTTAGCTTCGCGGTGTGATAAAATAAAATGTTTTGGTTGTGGTAAAGTTGGTTTTAAGAAACCTCAATGTCCGAATTGTTGTCGTTCGGGAAACGGGAAAAGGGTGTCTTAGGGGGTCGGCTAGGATTCTCTTCAAATTATCCGATCAAAAATTCTAGTGCTGTGTCGAAGAAATGTAATGTCAATGCTGCTCAAAATTTTTCCCAGAGTAACGAATTGTTAAGTAATACTAAACCAGTATTAGATTATATTTTAGCACAAGTGAGAGGTTCTGAGTGCCCTTATGTTAAAATTTCGATTTATGGTAGAGAATTTTATGGGTTATTAGACTCTGGTGCTAATCGGTGCTTTATAAATCAAGATTGTTGGGAAATCTTGAAAGCAATGGGTTTATATTTTAGAAATGTTAGAGGAATTTCTTGTACTGTTGCGAACGGTGACGTTAGTAATTGCGTTGGAATTGTTTCTGTTCCAATTAGATTGAAGGATAAAGTTTCTGTGATTGATTTGTATATAGTTCCTACATTAAGACATATGGTAGTTTTGGGGACATCTTTTTGGATTAAAATGGGTTTTGTTCCTGACCTACGACGTGGAGAGTGGTATTTCTCCTCAGAAGAATTAAATAATTGTCAGTTAAATTCACTAGAGTCTCGTGAACTGTTAACGCGGTGTCAGGTGGATGAGCTAAACAATGTGACGTCAAGCTATTTCGAAAAAGTCTCAGGTTTGTTAGGACGTACAAATCTCGTTCAACATAAAATTGATGTTGACAGCCCCCCAATTAAACAAAGGTATTATCCAGTATCACCACATATTCAGAAATTAATTGATTCCGAATTAGATGATATGCTTCAACATGGTGTAATAGAGAAATCTTCAAGTGCTTGGTCATCTCCCATTTTAATGGTACCTAAGAAAGATGGGTCTTACAGATTTTGTGTCGATTTTAGAAAATTGAATAAGGTAACTAAAAGAGATGGTTATCCCCTTCCTTATATTTCTGCCATTTTAGATAAACTGAGAGGGGCCAAATATTTATCCACAATGGATATAAAATCTGCGTATTGGCAAGTTGAGATGGAAGAATCGAGCAAACAGTATACTGCTTTTACTATCCCTGGTCGTGGATTATATCAGTTCACTCGAATGCCTTTTGGGTTGCACAATGCGCCTGCGACTTTTCAGCGTTTAGTAGATTCCGTGCTAGGCCCTGATCTAGAACCATATGTATTCGTTTATTTGGACGATATAATTTTAGTAACTCCTACTTTCGAAAAACACGTCGAGATTTTAAGAGAAATATTCCTTCGGTTAGAAAAGGCTGGGTTAACCTTAAGTGAGGATAAATGTGTATTTTGCAAGCCTGAATTGAAGTATCTGGGTTATGTAGTAAATCGTAGTGGTGTACAGGTGGATCCGGATAAAGTTAAATCGATTGTTGGTATGAAAACCCCTTCTAATCAAACCGAAGTTCGAAGACTTCTGGGTATGGCGTCGTGGTATAGGCGATTTGTTCCGGCTTTTGCGACGTTAGTGGCACCATTAACTGCCTTGTTACACAAACGGAAGACTTTTGTCTGGACTGATGATTGTGATCGTTCTCTCGGAGATATTAAAAATGCTCTAGTTTCTGCACCCATTTTGACATGTCCTGATTTTGATTTGCCTTTTGTATTGCAAACCGATGCATCTGCCTATGGAATTGGCGCGGTCTTAACACAAACACATCAAGACGGCGAACATGTTATTTGTTATATTAGTCGATCCTTGACTTCCGCTGAGCGTAAATATTCAACCACAGAACGAGAGTGTCTGGCGGTAATCTGGGCAATGGAGAAGCTGAGGTGTTATTTGGAAGGTTCTAAGTTTACGGTCGTCACTGATCACTATTCTCTGGTATGGCTGAATAATCTATCACAGCCTCAAGGTCGATTAGGTCGGTGGACGTTGAGACTTCAGCAGTTTGATTTCGATGTTATCCATAGGAAAGGTAAAGACCATGTTGTTGCTGATGCTTTATCTCGTGATTGTTGTACAGAAAATAAAATTGAAAATGTAGATTCGGATTTTTGTTATAATTTAGTTATTGATAGTTTTGAAGTTGATGAGGTTGATGATCCTTGGTATGTTCGTCTTAGTAAAAGTATTGTATCTTTTCCTTTAAAATATCCTCAGTGGCGTGTACACGATAATAAAATCTATAAGTATACTAAAAATAATTCACCTTTTCCTGATAGCAACGAAAAGTGGAAATTAGTAATTCCTAAAAATTTGAGAACGAAACTTATTTTTGAAAATCATGATTCTAGTACTGCGGGTCATTTGGGTGTTTTTAAGACGTTTCATAGAATATCTTCAAAATATTATTGGCCTTGTATGAAAGCCGATATCACTCGATATATTCGACGATGTGCTGTGTGTCAACAATTTAAACCCGAACAGAAAAGTAAAGCTGGGTTAATGGGCTCGAGACCAAAATTGACTAGGCCTTGTAATATGCACCGATATTGTAGGTCCGTTACCAAGATCCTCCCATGGATATTGCTATATTCTGGTTGTCTCAGATTGTTTTAGTAAATTTTGTCTCACTTTTCCAATGAGGAAAGCGACGGCTGTTACTGTAGTCAAACATTTAGAGGATAATGTATTTTTGATGTTTGGTGTTCCGCGGACGATTTTGTGTGATAATGGAGTACAATATAAGAGTAGGGAGTTTATTCGGTTGATGGCAAAGTATGGGGTAGACGTGCTCTATAATCCTGTCTATCATCCACAGGCTAACCCTGCCGAAAGGGTTAACCGTGTCCTGAAAACAATGTTGGCTTCGTATGTATCAGAAAATCAGCGAAAGTGGGATGAGGAACTACCGAAGGTGACATGTGCTCTTCGCACTGCCCGTCATGAAGTCACCTCTCATACTCCATTTTTCATAAATTTTGGTAGGGAAATTATTTTAGACGGTACAGATCATCAGAATAATGGGTTTGATGATAGTCAAGTGGAGACTAAGTCCGAAGTCAGAGAAAAATGTTTCCGTAAACTTTATGATACAATTTCCAAGAAATTAATAGAAGCACATTCTCGGGCTAAGGATAGATATAACCTTAGGCGTCGACATGTAGATTACGTGGAAGGTCAATTGGTTTACAAGAAGGAATATTCAATTTCTGATGCTACGAAATTTTATGCTGCTAAGTTGGGGAAAAAGTTTACTGGGCCTTTTCGTATAAAACGCAAGGTTGGGTACAATACTTACGAATTGGAAGACGAATTAGGCGCTTCCAAAGGTATATGGCACGTCAAAGATTTAAAACCTAGTTCGGATTGAGTGATTGGAAAATAAATTGCGAGAGGAGTTGTGATAACGCTTTTGGTCTTGTACTCCATCTTTCGTTGCGAGGTTGGGGCAGCGAAACCCTTAACCGAATGTTTAAGGGGCACTTTAATTTTGTTTTCTTTCCGTCAATAATGTCTTGTTTTTTTGTTGCGAGGTTGGGGCAGCGAAACCCTTAACCGAATGTTAAAGGGGCAGTTTAATTTTGTTTTTTTTTACACGTCTTGTTTTCTTTATTTTTTTTCAATGAAAGTATTAGATCATGTAAACAACATTGGAAATGTGATTTGTGTGATTTTAAATGGCGATGTTTTGATTTTCTTGTGGTAAGAAAATTCACCACTTATTTCGTTAAACGGATTTAACATTACTATCATTGGCTGGTTGATTTACATGTTCAACTTTTCATTTTTTTTATTTTTTTTTTGGTTGTTTCAACTGGAAAAAAAAATTTTTGGTTATTCGCATTTTTCGGAAAACATATTTATTTGGGTTATCACTATTTGGTAAGGCATGGAGATGGGAACTGTATCTTTGTTTTCTCGCAATGTTTATCGAATTAGTTTTTTTTGGTTTGTTTATTTTATCAATAGTTGTAAAATTGGGTTACATTTATTGCAGACGAAGGTAATATGTTTTGCTGCTCGTGTAAAATTTTGGAGAAATTTTCACTCGGGAAGAAAAGGGGGAGTTGTTACGTTTCATTTTTCCACACGGAGGATTTTATTCAATATTCGTCTTATTTTCGTTAATTTGAATTTATTAATTACTTATGTATCTCAAGTTGCCTATAATGATTCTCTATAATTAAATTATTTAAAAATTTTGGCGCATGCTCATTTTTTTTTTGTCTTTCGGAACGACCGTTCTGACCATTTTTCTTTCTTTTCGTCTTGGAGTGCGGAAGAGTATATACGGAGTATTAACTGCTAAATTTATTAGTGATTTTATTGATATCACTCCAGTTATCTGGAATTGTATAATTTAGTGAGTTAGAGTCGGTGTTCACTGGTTTAATTAATATTCCCAGTGGCCGATTAATCGATATTTTATCGGATAATTTTACTCTGGAAAAAAAATATACTCAAGCACGCGTGTTATCAATAACTCCCTTTCTAAGGGAGTTTTTTTTTTTGTTGGGTTTATGCATGGTATTGAAACATCGCATTTTTACTGGATTTTCCGCGAGGAGATTAATCCCATGGAGTCGATGTGATTTCTTTTCTCTTCGGTGGACGTTATCGCAGGACGTATTTGGTGTCGTTGCTGTACATCCTTCCACGGGTCATCCGTTATCGTCCTACGTGCAGTCGCATCAGGTCAAATCACCGAGGCGAAGACAGCTGATGCCGATGAGTAGTTTTTTTCTTATTTCTTTCTTTTATCGTAATTATTCTGACATGATATATTATTTATTTAATTGTGTTTTGACGAATTGAAACCGTAACGCTGTAGTGTAATTAACTAATGAATATTTCCGTCTTGTTTTAAATTTCATTGAAAGTAATTGGTATTTTTTTTTTCAATCAATTATTAACAGAGATCCTTAATGTTCACTATTTTTTTCTTGTTTAATTAAATTGATTTGGGAATTAATTCAATTATTAATTATTAATTATTATTATTTTTTTTAAATCTAACCATTTTCGTAGAATCGATGCAAGTAGTAATAAGATGAATCTTGATGATTGGATCATTAATTCTTGTTTGTGAACCGACAGATATAGCTATATTTGAGGGCAGAAAGGGTAATGTAACTGAATTAATTGAGAGAAGTGATTACCAGATTATTATTAATGTTTTGTTAATTTTGTTGTACATTGATTTATTGAATTATTTCACATTATATATATATATATATTCTCCCCTAAATGTGTTTACTTTATTGTTGTTCGTCATATTACCTCATCAACCATTAAAAGCATTTAATTAATTTGGATAGTTTGAAACTTAACGCGGTATAGTTGCAAATGGAAAGGGAGAGTGCACTTTTCTTGGTTTAAGTAGGTGGTATATTATAAACCAAGTGGCGCCCTTTAAGTACAAATCATTTAAACCTACGACAAACCCTCCATTGAAGCTGGCCGAGGTGCGTCGTTTGCCACCCGCCTTTTCCATGAGCGACCTTTGCATCATTAAATTTTTGGTGATAGATTTTATTTTTGAATTTTAACTTTATCAGTCAAGCGACGCGTGCTAATATACCCTAGGGCTGAAAAGGGTGTAGCAATTTTTTACACTAGTAGGAATTACCACACTCGCCTTTGGCTCGCACTTGTGGAAAAAGTATTTCTTTACTCACTTATTGCATAAATAACCATTAACTAATCTCATATTGTTGCATATTTAACTTATTAGAAAATACTGACAGTCATTACTCTTTGGGTCAATTCATTAGTGCAGTTTACATACTTAATCATCAGTAGTAATACAACAAGTGTATTAACAATTGGTGGCGAAATACAAATTCATTCGATTTTGAGAAATAAATGATGGTTGGAAACTACACGATTACAACGGCACGAGTGTAGTTTCCAAACATCACTTATTTCGAAAAAGAGAAAGAATTTGCGACAATATTATTTTTTTGTATTTTAAGACAGTTACAACTTTAAGTTTCGGTTGAAACAACCTGTACGTAAATGCGAACGCGTTTAGAAAACAGAAATAATCAAAAATTAAGAAAGCAACTTTTATGAAGGGTGTCGTCGAGAAATATCTACGAATTAAATCTCGGTCAATAAAGCCGTGATTTGGAAAAACCATAATTTTTGGATTCCATTTGATGTAATCAAATTTCCTTTTAAGTGAATTTTAACTGTATCTATTTTAAGTTTCATATTATGAGTTACCTAATTATTGCAGGTAGTTGTGTATGTTTCCGAATGAGTTATATTAGCATAACTTTAGATATTATCTGCTACTGTTTAATTGTAATAAAGGATCATGAAAGAATTGATATGTTGAAATTATTTAATTGTATGCGCAAAAGATTATAATCGTGTTTTCTGTTTTTTGCTTTATTTTTCAGACTTCACCTCTCATAATCCTTTATTACGGTTAGATTTATTATTATTTATTATTTATTGTCATGTGAATATAAATGTATGCTAGAAATTGTATAAAATATTCAGGTAATAAGCATGAAAAAACTGGGGTTTTTCAAATGTGTTTACTCAAGGAACCAGATGTATCTCCACGTGCGGAACGCCCGGCAGAAAGATTAATTACTGTTTACCACAAAACTAGTGTTCGACAGGAACGCTCCGATCCCTCCAAATGTAAATTTTGTAAAGAGAGACACCCTCTTCATGCTGGAGACAAATAATGGAAGAAAAGAAACCGCAATTTATGTGTGTTATTGGGGGTGTTTCAGTGGTTCGTCAGGGTCGTGCCCATAAATTATAAGAAGGATGAAGAGGCTGACCAGGTATATTTTCAGAAAGCATTTTGAACAGCAGTTCGTATTTATTGTGGAATCAGTTTAATTTAATTTAAATAATGGGAATAATTATGATTTATTTGAGACTATTGTTCGACTTGACGATTTTGAAAAAATATTTTAAAACAGATAAACTGTTATTTATGGTGAAGAGTAGTGATGGGAATTATCAAGAAATCATTATCGAACTAGTATATTATTAAAATATCTCGATATATACGATTATTGTACATCGACGAACAGAAAGGTTTTATTTGTATGTATCATGTTTTTTAAAACGAAATATATAAATTGTAAATTAATAATTACAAAGTACAAAAACGGTAGATGTGAACAGAAAGGGGGTTAGATGTTATGAAATATTAAATAATTGTTTAGAATAAAGATTGGCACATCAATATAAAACAATAAGTTCGTATACCAGGAATTAACAAGTCACTCGTTTTGATTACTGATTTGAGTACATGTTTATATGTGTGTGCGTTTGTTGCACAATTGACATGTAACAGTCTTATAAATAGATTGACTATCTCTTTTCGAATACTCCCACGCAACTGACAAATGACAGAATTCAGAGATGATCAGTAACAAGAAACGTGGTTAATTTTTAATGGAACCATTCATATTCAGCATAATGAGAATCAATGCGCTTACTCGTCAAACTGTAGTGGAGAAAACGATTATTACATCGATACGATATCGATATACTAATCGATTATTATATCGATTATTAAAATATCTCAGTCCAAATAATCGTTATTCAAATTTCTCCATTATTCCCATCACTACCATCACAGTTGATTTTAATTTAAAACATGATCTAAATCAATTCATTTAAATCGCCACCGCCCTGATAGAAAAACATGAACTGCAAGTTAATAATACGGGAATTTACCTAGGTTATTTAGTGTATTAGAAAATATTTAAGCAATATATTTAATTTTTTGAAGTTGCAGTATAATATATTTGAGTGAATACGATTTGAAAATAAAAGAAACATTTGGTTGTCATATCAACAAAATAATAAGTGCCAACGAATATCCAACTACATCGCTTAAAAATCAATTTTAGATTCGGTAAATAAAATAAATAGTCATTATGCGATACCGACCGCTTATTTTCAAGTCGAATTTCCTCGAAATTTTCTTATGCGACACTATCCAAAAAGTAAAAAAAGAACTTGGTGGTTTTCCACCAAAAAAAAAATATTCATACCATAGCAACAAAACAATGCATGCTAAAAACTATTTATTGTCGTCACTAGTAGGTGTTCTTTTAAATATCGAACAACTTTGATTTGAATTGTTTTTTTGATCTGGTTCATAATTAAAAAAATATAGCAATGCGATTTGTTGAAACTATATGTATAGTCATTAAAGTTATTTAAAAAAAGATTTTGATATATGTATATAATTCATAAATTATTTTATTTGCTACGACATTTAATCTATTGAAATAATATTTGCTCATTCCCGATTTACACTTCCTCCCTATTTCAGTAATTTTTTTAATGAAATTACGTTCATAAAATGAATAAAATAAGCCCCAATTATGTATCTAATGTTCATTGTATGGTTTATTTTATTCGTTCTCATTTCACTTTACATGTGTTAGTGCTTTTATGTGTTAATTACAAATTAAAACTTGAAAATACGTGTAATATGAAATAAATGTGAATTAAGTTTATTTAATGAATGTTAGTTTGGACCGGTTGTTGAGATGTTACATTCATTCCAACGAATTCCTTTTGAAATTTAAAGGGACGGTCGAAAACAGGTAGAAAACTTGGGGTGAATCTTGCGAACATGTGGATACCATAAGGCATCTAAATGTTTAATTTTAGCAAAAGCTAAGAAAGAAATAATTTGCGACAATATTAGTTTTTTGTATTCTAAATATTAAGACAATTGCAACTTTAAGTCTCGGTTGAAACAACTTGTCCGTAAATGCGAACGCGTTTAGAAAACAGAAATAGTCAAAGCATGCCTATAAAAAATTAAGAAAGCAACATTTATGAAGGGTGTCGTCGAGAAATATCTACGAATTAAATCTAGGTCAATAAAGCTGTGATTTGGAAAAACCATAATTTTTGGATTCCATTTGATGTAATCAAATTTCCTTTGTGAAAAGGTGAAAACTAACTGTATGTATTTTAAGTTTCATATTATGAGCTACCTAATTATTGCAGATAGTTGTGTATGTTTCCGAATGAGTTGTATTAGCATAACTTTAGATATTATCTACTACTGTTTAATTGTAATAAAGGATCATGAAAGAATTGATATGTTGAAATTATTTAATTGTATGCTCAACAGATTATAACCGTGTTTTCCGTTTTTTGCTCTCATAATCCTTTATTACGGTTAGATTTATTATTATTTATTATTTATTGTTATGTGAATATAAATGTATGCTAGAAATTGTATAAAATATTCAGGTAATAAGCGTGAAAAAACTAGGGCTTTTCAAATGTGTTTACCCAAGGGACCAGATGTATCTCCACGAGCGGAACGCCCGGCAGAAAGATTAATTACTGTTTACCACAAAACTAGTGTTCGACCCTTGAGCCGCCAAGTGCGGTCTGTTTCTTCCCCTTGCCCTCCCAAATCTTAAGAAGGAGATAAATACCCGAAAATTTTGGAGGAGACGGGGTGATTGCCTATTATTATGGTTTCGATTAATTAGTTTTAACCGGATTTTGGTATGATGGCCTACTTTTATTTCGTCGAATTCCTTTTGAGTTTTAAAGGGAGGGTCTGAAGCAGGTACCTCTTTGGGGTGAAGAATGCAGCTTTTGCCAAAAATTAAACATTTAGATGCCTTATGGTAGCCACATGTTCGCATGATTCACCCCGAGTGTTCTACCTGTTTTCGACCATCCCTTTAAATTTTAAAAGGAATTCGTTGGAATGAATGCA
Source organism: Ocypus olens (assembly GCA_910593695.2). Taxonomy (NCBI): domain Eukaryota; kingdom Metazoa; phylum Arthropoda; class Insecta; order Coleoptera; family Staphylinidae; genus Ocypus; species Ocypus olens. The sequence continues at coordinate 35,057,147 of OU343060.1, forward strand.
ACATCCGGTCCAAACTAACATTCATTAAATAAACTTAATTCACATTTATTTCATATTACACGTATTTTCAGGTTTTAAATTGCAATTAACACATAAAAGCATTGACAAATTTAAGGTGAAATGAGAACGGATAAAATAAACCATGAAAGGAACATTAGATACATAATTGGGGCTTATTTTATATCCATTTTATGAACGTAATTTCATTAAAAAAATTACTGAAATAAGGAGGAAGTGTAAATCGGGAATGTGCAAATATTATTTCAATCGATTAAATGTCGTAGCAAATAAAATAATTGATGAATTATATACATATATCAAAATCTTTGTTTTAAATAACTTTAATGACTATTTTCTGACTACATATAGTTTAAACAAATCGCATTGCTATATTTTTTTAATTATGAACCAGATCAAAAAACAATAAAAATAAAAGTTGTTCGATATTTAAAAGAACACCTACTAGTGACGACAATAAATCGTTTTTAGCATGCATTGTTTTATTGCTATGGTATGAAACATTTTTTTTTAATGGACGAAGTTTTTTTTTACTTTTGGGATAGTGTCGCATAAGAAAATTTCGAGTATATTCGACTTGAAAATAAGCGGTCGGTATCGTATAATGACTTTATTATTATTTTATTTACCGAATCTAAAATTGATTTTTATAAAAGTTCTTTGGTATGTTATAATACAACAAGGGATGAAGTTGGATATTCGTTGGCACTTATTATTTTGTTGCTATGACAACCGACTGTTTCTTTTATTTTCAAATCAAATTCACTCAGAAATATTATAATGCAACTTCAAAAAATTAAATATATTGCTTAAATATTCTCCAATACACTAAATAACCCAGGTAAATTTCAGTATTAACGTGCAGTTCATGTATTTCTATCAGGGCGGTGGTGATTTAAATGAATTTATTTAGATCATGTTTTAATTTAAAATCAACTGTGATGGTAGTGATAGGAATATTGGAGAAATTTGAATAATCGATTATTTGGACTGAGATATTTTAATAATCGATATAATAATCAATTAGTATATCGATATTTTAACGATGTAATAATCGTTTTCTCCACTACTGATTGACGAGTAAGCGCATTGATTTTCATTATGCTGAATATGAATGGTTCCATTTATAAATATAACACGTTTCTTGCTCCTGATCATCTGTCATTTTTCAGTTGTGTGGGAGTATTCAAAAAGAGATAGTCAATCTATTTATAAGACTGATACAAGCCAATTGTGCAACAAACGCACATACATATGAACATGTACTCAAATCAGTAATCAAAACGAGTGACTTGTTAATTCCTGGTATACGAACTTATTGTTTTATATTGATGTGCCTATCTTTATTCTAAACAATTATTTAATATTTCATAACATCTAACCCCCTTTCTGATCACATCTACCGTTTTTGTACTTTGTAATTACTAATTTACAATTTATATATTTCCGTTTTAAAAAACATGATACATACAAACAAAACCTTTCTATTCATCGATGTACAATAACCGAATATATCGAGATATTTTAATAATATACTAGTTCGATAATGATTTCTTGATAATTCCCATCACTACTCTTCAGCATAAATATCAGTTTATCCGTTTAACATATTTTTTTCAAAATCGTCAAGTCGAACAATAGCCTCAAATAAATCAGAATTATTCCCATTATTTAAATTAAATCAAATTGATTGTAACTGATTGCACAATAAATACGAACTGCCGTTAAAAATGCTTTCTGAAAATATACCTGATCGGCCTCTTCATCCTTCTTATAATTTATGGACGTGACGCATGTAAACAACCCTGACGAACCACTGAAACACCCCCAATAACACGCATAAATTGCGGTTTCTTTTCTTCTATTATTTCTCTCCGGTTTGAAGGCGATCACCCCGTCTCCTCCAAAATTTTCGGGTATTTATCTCATTCTTAAGATTTGGGAGGGTAAGGGGAAGAAACAGACCGCACTTGGCGGCTCAAGGGTCGAACACTAGTTTTGTGGTAAACAGTAATTAATCTTTCTGCCGGGCGTTCCGCACGTGGAGATACATCTGGTTCCTTGAGTAAACACATTTGAAAAACCCCAGTTTTTTCATGCTTATTACCTGAATATTTTATACAATTTCTAGCATACATTTATATTCACATGACAATAAATAATAAATAATAATAAATCTAACCGTAATAAAGGATTATGAGAGGTGAAGTCTGAAAAATAAAGCAAAAAAACAGAAAACACGGTTATAATCTTTTGCGCATACAATTAAATAATTTATTGATCCTTTATTACAATTAAACAGTAGCAGATAATATCTAAAGTTATGCTAATATAACTTATTCGGAAACATACACAACTACCTGCAATAATTAGGTAACTCATAATATGAAACTTAAAATAGATACAGTTAAAATTCACTTAAAAGGAAATTTGATTACATCAAATGGAATCCAAAAATTATGGTTTTTCCAAATCACGGCTTTATTGACCGAGATTTAATTCGTAGATATTTCTCGACGACACCCTTCATAAAAGTTGCTTTCTTAATTTTTTATTATTTCTGTTTTCTAAACGCGTTCGCATTTACGTACAGGTTGTTTCAACCGAGACTTAAAGTTGTAACTGTCTTAATATTTAAAATACAAAAAAATAATATTGTCGCAAATTCTTTCTCTTTTTCGAAATAAGTGATGTTTGGAAACTACACTCGTGCCGTTGTAATCGTGTAGTTTCCAAACATCATTTATTTCTCAAAATCGAATGAATTTGTATTTCGCCACCAATTGTTAATACACTTGTTGTATTACTACTGATGATTAAGTATGTAAACTGCACTAATGAATTGACCCAAAGAGTAATGACTGTCAGTATTTTCTAATAAGTTAAATATGCAACAATATGAGATTAGTTAATGGTTATTTATGCAATAAGTGAGTAAAGAAATACTTTTTCTCCACGACCACCATAAAATTTAAGCATTCTGAAATCAATTTTGATTATAGAACTTACACATTCTCACTCTTGTTATGGAACAAAACACTATGCGCTTATGCGTTTTGCATGTAATTCATTCCATAACAAGGGATAGAATGAATATTCTCACATCGTTTCGAATAAAACAATTAGCCTTGGATATCACAATTGTCAAAATACTATAAACATAACCACAAACGTGATAAAACGTAAGTTCTTTGTGTTCATTATTTTATTAGTTTATTTTATCTGGTCGAGGAGAAAGTATAGTCTGATACTCGGTAAGAATGGAAATTCAGATGCTCGTGGTTCCTCGCGCTCGCCTCACGGCTCGCGCTCGAAATATTCCACTCGCATCGAATTTCCATTCTAACCTTGTTACAGAATATACTATTCCACAAGTGCGAGCCAAAGGCGAGTGTGGTAATTCCTACTAGTGTAAAAAATTATTTACACACAATCCCAATATCCGGTTGAAATTCGTCAATTCGTGATTTTATGATAAAATTTAAAATAATCTATGTAGAGAAAGCGTCAATAGCGTTAGATTTTCTACGGGTGCTTCAAATATTTTATTAAAATTAAAGTTACTTTAAAACACTGTCAGTTTTATTAGTACTGTTATTATGGTTTCGTTTAATTAGTTTTAACCGGATTTTGGTATGATGGCCTACTTTTATTTCGTCGAATTCCTTTTGAGTTTTAAAGGGAGGGTCTGAAGCAGGTACCTATTTGGGGTGAAGAATGCAGCTTTTGCTAAAATTATGCATTTAGATGCCTTATGGTAGCCACATGTTCGCATGATTCACCCCGAGTTTTCTACCTGTTTTCGACCATCCCTTTAAATTTTAAAAGGAATTCGTTGGAATGAATGCAACATCTCAACATCCGGTCCAAACTAACATTCATTAAATAAACTTAATTCACATTTATTTCATATTACACGTATTTTCAAGTTACAAATTGCAATTAACACATAAAAGCATTAACACATTTAAGGTGAAATGAGAACGGATAAAATAAACCATGAAAGGAACATTAGAACATAATTGGGGCTTATTTTATATCCATTTTAGGAATGTAATTTAATTAAAAAAATTACTGAAATAAGGAGGAAGTGTAAATCGGGAATGAGCAAATATTATTTCAATCGATTAAATGTCGTAGCAAATAAAATAATTTATGAATTATATACATATATCAAAATCTTTGTTTTAAATAACTTTCATGACTATTTTCTCACTACATATAGTTTCAACAAATCGCATTGCTATATTTTTTTAATTATGAACCAGATCAAAAAACAATTCAAATAAAAGTTGTTCGATATTTAAAAGAACATCTCAAGTTTTTTTTACTTTTTGGATAGTGTCGCATAAGAAAATTTCGAGGAAATTCGACTTGAAAATAAGCGGTCGGTATCGCATAATGACTTTATTATTATTTTATTTACCGAATCTAAAATTGATTTTTATAAAAGTTCTTTGCTATGTCATAATATAACAAGCGATGAAGTTGGATATTCGTTGGCACTTATTATTTTGTTGCCTTGACAACCGACTGTTTCTTTTATTTTCAAATCGAATTCACTCAAATATATTATAATGCAACTTAAAAAAATTAAATATATTGCTTAAATATTCTCTAATACACTAAATAACCTAGGTATATTCCCGTACAGTTCATGTATTTCTATCAGGGCTGTGGCGAATTGATTTATGTAGATCATGTTTTAATTTAAAATCAACAGTGATGCTAGTGATGGGAATATTGGAGAAATTTTAATAATCGATTATTTGGACTGAGATATTTTAATAATCGATATAATAATCGATTAGTATATCGATATTTTATCGATGTAATAATCGTTTTTTCCACTTCTGATTGACGAGTAAGCGTATTGATTTTCATTATGCTGAATATGAATGGTTCCATTTATAAATATAACACGTTTCTTGTTACTGATCATCTCTGAATTCTGTCATTTGTCAATTGTGTGGGAGTATTCGAAAAGAAACAGCCAATCTATTTGTAAGACTGTTACAAGTCAATTGTGCAACAAACGCACACACATATAAACATGCACTCAAATCAGTAATCAAAACGAGTGACTTGTTAATTCCTGCTATACGAACTGATTGTTTTATATTTATGTGCCAATATTTATTTTAAACAATTATTTAATATTTCATAATATCTAACCCCATTTCTGATCACATCTATTGTTTTTGTACTTTGTAATTACTCATTTACAATTTATATATTTCCGTTTTAAAAAACATGATACATACAAATAAAATCTTTCTGTTCGTCGATGTACAATAATCGAATATATCGAGATATTTTAATAATACACTAGTTCGATAATGATTTCTTGATAATTCCCATCACTACTCTTCACCATAATTATCAGTTTATCCGTTTTAAAATATTTTTTTCAAAATCGTCAATTGGAACAATAGCCTCAAATAAATCAGAATTATTCCCATTATTTAAATTAAATTAAATTGATTGGAACTGATTGCGCAATAAATACAAACTGCCGTTCAAAATGCGTTCTGAAAATGTACCTGGTAAGCCTCTTCATCCTTCTTATAATTTATGGGCACGACCCATGTAAACAACCCTGACGAACCACTGAAACACCCCCAATAACACGCATAAATTGCGGTTTCTTTTCTTCCATTATTTCTCTCCAGCTTGAAGAGGGTGTCTCTCTTAGCAAAATTTACATTTGGAGGAACCGACCAGTCCCTCTCAAGGGTCGAACACTAGTTTTGTGGTAAACAGTAATTAATCTTTCTGCCGGGCGTTCCGCACGTGGAGATACATCTGGTTCCTTGAGTAAACACATTTGAAAAACCCCAGTTTTTTCATGCTTATTACCTGAATATTTTATACAATTTCTAGCATACATTTATATTCACATGACAATAAATAATAAATAATAATAAATCTAACCGTAATAAAGGATTATGAGAGGTGAAGTCTGAAAAATAAAGCAAAAAACAGAAAACACGATTATAATCTTTTGCGCATACAATTAAATAATTTCAACATATCAATTCTTTCATGATCCTTTATTACAATTAAACAGTAGCAGATAATATCTAAAGTTATGCTAATATAACTCATTCGGAAACATACACAACTACCTGCAATAATTAGGTAACTCATAATATGAAACTTAAAATAGATACAGTTAAAATTCACTTAAAAGGAAATTTGATTACATCAAATGGAATCCAAAAATTATGGTTTTTCCAAATCACGGCTTTATTGACCGAGATTTAATTCGTAGATATTTCTCGACGACACCCTTCATAAAAGTTGCTTTCTTAATTTTTGATTATTTCTGTTTTCTAAACGCGTTCGCATTTACGTACAGGTTGTTTCAACCGAAACTTAAAGTTGTAACTGTCTTAAAATACAAAAAAATAATATTGTCGCAAATTCTTTCTCTTTTTCGAAATAAGTGATGTTTGGAAACTACACTCGTGCCGTTGTAATCGTGTAGTTTCCAAACATCATTTATTTCTCAAAATCGAATGAATTTGTATTTCGCCACCAATTGTTAATACACTTGTTGTATTACTACTGATGATTAAGTATGTAAACTGCACTAATGAATTGACCCAAAGAGTAATGACTGTCAGTATTTTCTAATAAGTTAAATATGCAACAATATGAGATTAGTTAATGGTTATTTATGCAATAAGTGAGTAAAGAAATACTTTTTCCACAAGTGCGAGCCAAAGGCGAGTGTGGTAATTCCTACTAGTGTAAAAAATGATTTACACACAATCCCAATATCCGGTTGAAATTCGTCAATTCGTGATTTTATGATAAAATTTAAAATAATCTATGTACAGAAAGCGTCAATAGGGTTAGATTTTCTACGGGTGCTTCAAATATTTTATTCAAATTAAAGTTACTTTAAAACAGTGTCAGTTTTATTAGTACTGTTATTATGGTTTCGTTTAATTAGTTTTAACCGGATTTTGGTATGATGGCCTACTTTTATTTCGTCGAATTCCTTTTGAGTTTTATTATTCCTAAAATGTATGTGTACAAAGAAAAAACTCGGGCTCCAAGTTGCATTAAATTAAACATATAACGGGAAATATGAAAAATGCATTCAAGAAATGTCTAATAAGCATTCGAATTTCTTGATTGTATTATAATTTTTGTAGAAACTTTTTTGAATTAAAATACATAATAAACAATTAGGCCGTTGAATGTTTACATCAAGGTTATCATTTTTTTTTCAAATTAGATCGTCTGTAAATTTTACTTATTTTTTTTTCTATTATTTCGGATTTTTATAGGCCTGATATTTCCCGTTATACGAAAGCATAATAATTATACTGTGTTATTAAACAGACACTGGCACTGTTTTAATGTATTTAACTAAAGGTATTTCAAGCACCAGTGCAAAATGTAATTTTATTAATACATTATGCACTTAAATTCTTTCAAAGTTATTTCTCGATTAATTCTGCCAATAAAATCGCTGTATTTGTTTTTCTCTTCTAAATAATAACGGTTATATGGAATAAACTTGTAATACTTTGGTTTTCATTTAATTCTTGTATATAGTGCGTGCAGTACAGTATGGAATGAATTCAGTAAAATCGAAATAAAATATTTTTGGAAAAAATTCTCATGTCGATTTTCTTTGATAAAAATACACATACATACATACATCAACATCTTTATTCAGACACTTACATATATAGTATACACAGTAACGTTTTATTTATATAGAAGTTTGTTAGTATGTCTCTGTCTGGGCTATCGACCTTAGGTCTTTCTGCCCAAAAATACACATTTTTCCTCGAAAGTCGATTTTCAGTCAGCATTTATTTTTGTGTAATGACATCATCGATTGTTTTTTTTAATGACAACTCATTCATTGTCCGAATTTTCCGGGCTAAACCTGCGCATTTCATCTCTTATGCAATGTTCAAGTTCAGCTAAATTTTGTGGTCTGTTGAAATTCATCTTTTCCTCCTTTTATACCGCAAATACTAAAACCGTTAGTGGGTGAATGGATTATAAGCCAAAGCCAATAAAAAAAGGGCTTGCGAATTGTCTAGAAATAGATCGATTTCCATCAACCCTAATTTCACGAAATAAATATTCATTTCTGTAGTATTGTATACATTTTGATCTGGATGTTTGTTATTAAATATTTCAGCTGCTTCCCGATACGTTTTATAATCTTCAATCACAATTAATACAATTTCTATTTTTTCTCCAAACTCAATGTCACCGGAATTACTATTCATTTATAATTTTCAAATATCTGATGTTCAATGACAGACCTGTCACTGTCATTGCAATATTTGAAATATCAATGTGCATGTATCACTGTAGGGAAAAAGAAAAATTACAAAATCTTATTATTATCACTGGGTAGACACGACTGTATGTTTGAACCCAATTTTCAATTCTAAATAACTTTTCTTTGTAACAGTTCTTGATATTGTCAAAAATAAAGGTACTTTATTCTGGAACAAAATTCATATTTTCACACAAACTCCGTATATTACTGAAAAAATTTGACATCTGATGGTTGAATTTTAGGTTTTGGACCATGCAGAACTTTTGTAAAGAATAACTGTTTTCCCTAAAAGTAACTTTCAAAGGGGATAGTTGAGAAGCTGCAAACAACCAGCATTCATTGCAATGCAGAAAAAATATTAAATATATTGATACCAACTTATAAGATGTATGTCGTGTATTTTTTATTGCGGACTTTTAAAGTTTTCATCTTAAGTTTTAAGTGGTACTATATTAAAATGTAGTTATTTAACTGTTGATATGTTAACTTTGATAACCGAAATAAGAGAAGAAGAAATTGTAATTAATGTCAATGTCATATTACTAAATATTAAGCTAAAACCTATGGAGTGAAATCTATTGTCTGTTATAATAATGTTCTAATTATAAGAACAATTAGTTCGCTATAAAAAGATAAAATTTTAATATGGATTTTAAGCAAATATTTTCAATAAAAAGTAAGTTAAAATATGGTCCAAAAGTTAATTGGCAAAATATTAACGGCTGTGGTAATAAAATACACGGCATATTATAACGTACCCCCGAAAAGCTTAATCTATTATAATACATCATCTAAACCTATAATTTAACTAAATTACAATGTTCGAAAAACATTTAATAGTAAAATATGTAAATTTAGAAAAACAAATTGTACGATTTTATTAAAATATTTGATTAAAATTATTTACCATTTTGTGCCAGTTATTAAATTTAAATCACATAAATTCAATGGACAATTGACTCTTAGCTCGATTCATACTAGATAATATTTATAATAATCATAATACTGATAAAAAATTGGTGGTCAATTTTCTATGTTTTAAAATGTTCAAAAATGTTTAATAAAGAATATCTGAATATTATTTTATATTATGTTCTTAGTATTATTTGAGATATTTTTTACTCTTCGCCTTGTCATTGTCAAAAATAGTTTTAATAAAATGTAAATTTAACCTATTCAGGAACAAATTAAATTTGGAATTTGGAATTTTACAATCTTTTGAAAACAATTGAAATCCTGGCAGTCATAACAGACAGAGGTCAAAGGCATGGAAATGCACACCTGTGGCTGATTTCCTCACTTAATACGAGATTGCGTTAATGCACTAAATCCTATTCGTTTAAAATTTATGAAGCATTTTTTGAAACGTACACAATTGCGCATTTGTCCCTGAAGATGTTAAATAGAATTATAATACGACTGAATAGCTATAAATAAGAGCCTAATATTCAATTTAATAAACTTATAGGAGAGTAAACAAAAAATAAACTAAGCTAACAAAGATTATAAAAATATATTATATTTATGATCAATTGCTGAATGTCTAACGATTAAATAATTTCTAAAATTATTTTATATTATCTTTACTTTATTCAGTAATAAGAAAAAATAATTATTGTTAATTATTACATTAATTATTTATTTAACCAATATAATTACTTATTATTATTATAACAGATTAAAATATGATATGTATGCAACTAGAAAAACAATTCATCAGAGCAGAAATGATTTCTAGGATATTATCCGGCTCCAACCCAAATATATATTCGCCGAAGAAATTCTCAGTATGAAATTACTGGCAACGTAGCATTTTTTTGTAGAGGGCGCTACCAACTAAACACTACTGAAGTTGCCACAAATATGAGTGTGTGTACCACATGCAAGATCCTGAATAGTGGCGTCTTTTACACATTTTTAAAAAAAGTTGCATAACTTGTGTAGAAGGTACTTTTCGTAAATACTATGGTAATGAATAAATGTATTTTGTTGATCATAATATTTAGTGTAAATATCGTTAGTGTAACTTAACAAGAAACAGATAAATCACCAGAGAAAATTGTGGCACAGTGTGTAAGTTGCCACAATTCCGTGCGTTCGCCACAGTTCAGGATGAGGCACACACAAGTTGCCACAAGTATAGAGGAACATACACACACACACATACACGTCCCGCAATGCTTGTGGCAACCCATGAAATATCCTCAATTGTGGCGCTTTTGTTTAGATGCTGCCCTTTCGCTGTGCTTTTCCGCGCTATTTCTGAATATGTGGTTCATTTTGTTTTACCCTCCATATAAATAAAGTTTTTGCAAAAAAACAATTGTGGCACCCGTGCCACAAGTATTGGGAAACGTGAAGTGTGTATCCAGGGTGCCACAAGTGTGGGGAAACATACCGTGTGTAAGAATGGGTTGCCACAAGTATTGCATAACCTACCAGTGTGTGAAAAGCAACGTTGCCGCTGCCAGCAACCTACAATTCATTGCATTCTACCTTTTGAACATCTTTTACCCTTAAATGCATGGTTATTTAATTAAAATTTGTTTTAATATTATCGATGTACATATTCAGAAAATAATTTATGACACAAGCATTAAAAGAATTACTTCATTTTGTGAGTGGGGAATTTGCACAACGACGGCAAACCAGCAGTTCCGCAACGCTACAAAATAAAAATAAAGGCACTTTTAATGCGTGTATCATTCACAATTTTTTCTATCGTAATAATAGTTATTTTTGTATGTAAATGCGCAAAATTTGTGCTTTTTTTGTTTCGCATGAGAATGTTATTCGAATGCGCCAATAATCATCGAACACGAAATACAAAAAATATTTTTGTTAAAATTTACTATACCTAAATATTGAAAATTAAGCGATGCGTCAATATACTTTTTTTCTGACGATTGTAGAAAACAATATTTGTACTTTTGTGATTTATTTTCAATTTAAATAATAAAATTTTACTTTATAATAATATGCTGACATAGTTTCATTGGTTCAAAACTTCGGATATAAAATGTTGTAAATCTTCTGAATCAATTCTAATGAATAGTTTTAATTAAAATAAGACACTAATAGATAAAATTCGAATTTTTTGGTATTTAACTCTGATTTTGCATGAAAACCAATGAGACATATAAATGTGTTCAGAAATACTCCAGAAATAAGTGTCATATTTTCGATTTTTTTTTATTATCCATCTATATGAGTCTATTTTCTCAAAAAAACTTTATCTAACATATTTGAATATGAATATTATTTCTAATATACTTTCAATAATTAATACTAAGGAAACAAAAGAAGGAATGTATTAAATATTTTAGATCCTCGTACAATTTAATTCTGCCTCCGATTTTGTAAAATATACAGGGTGTCCCATGCAACAATATAGATTTTGGATTATTAAAATTTGCTAAAATTGCTGTTAAATTTCGAGCAGATATAAGTGCCAAAAATAATTATAATTAGGTAGCATTGAAGTTTAACTTTAAAGGACCCATAGACTTTCAGAGGTTAGTATTTTAAAAGTTATGTGAAAAATGAATACATTTTCAAACAAAAATAAATATACGGGGTGTCTCACTGAAGTGTCAAAGTAACTTTTTGGCCTTAAATATTTAAGATAGAAAAATATGTTTTATATAAAATAAGATAATTATAATCGGAAAATATTTTTATGTATACAGAGGTCCCACAACGGAGTGCCAACACAAACTTATGTTTTTTTTTTATGGAACACTAGGTATGTTTTTGCATTTTATGCGTAATTTTTAATACTAATTCAATTGACAATAACTTTTATTGGTCTAAATTTAACCGTTTCTGAGTTATTCTGTTTCTTAGGGCAAAAACACAAAAAATAACAAGTTGTTATTTTAAAATGATCTAATTAATTATCTAAGTGTTTTTTATCAATAGAAATGTTACATTTTTAGATGATTAGGTTTAGTTTAGTAATTAAATGATATTTTTATGAAGTAGGAAGGCTTTCGCTTAATCTAAAGAAACTTTTTACACCCAGTATATTTAAATAGAAAATTTAATATATGCATATTCAACCTGTTCGTAACTCTGCAAAATGATATCTTACTAAGACTATAAACAATTACTTCCATGGCTAATTCCACGCCAGATATTGAACGACACAAAAGAAATTTGCTTGTCAAAAGGTATGTACACATACCGACTGTTACATACACCTGGCTCACCCATGTAGTTTTGTTATTATTCGAAATATCAATTTGAAATTCGGTAGGGTTATACTAATGGTAAATTTGAGTTTAGTGGTCATCCAAAAACCAGTTGCACTTTTGTTTTTTCCGGAAGTTACATCAATTAATTTTTAGTAAATTTATTTTTTAAGTTTATATGAGAGACATTTTCAGGACATTTTTCATTTCATTTTTTTATTTGAATGGCAAAATATTATTAGTTTCAAAAACAACCGACCTTGTTGTTTACTTTTTAGATAGAGCATTTTTAACTACGATGCAATACTATTTTTTCTAGAGACGCCTAAGGCATTTTTCAAGTAAATTTGACGAAAAATAAGCGGTAGCGTGTCTAAAATATATCGCATAATAACTATTTTTTTAAATTATTTACCAGATTCAAAAATGCATTGAACTAAAGTTGATTACTTTGTTGCTATAACAATACACTTTTTACTCTTCATAGATTTTTCTCTAGTCCTATTTTTTTAAATTGCATTATTAGAATTTTTTTGAGTCATTTCGTTTTGTAAATAAAAGAAACAGTGCGTTGTCATAGCAACAAAATAATAAGTGGCAGCGAATATCCAACATCATCACTAAATGCATTATTAAATTCCAAAGAACTTGTATACAAATCGTTTTCGGATTTGGTATATATAATTCAGTGGCGGCTCGTCAACTTTTGGTTTGGTGAGGCACAAATTTAGTATTTTCACATCTTTTTAAAATCTCACTGTTTTAATTCACGTTGTTATACGTTTCGATTTCAATTTGCCGAGACGTTCTTAAAACGGGACCTGCCCAAAGTGCCGAATGCCCAAAGTGCCGAATCGGTATTTTGCCCAAAGTGCCGAATTTCATACTACCGGCCATGCCCAAAGTGCCGAACGACGCCAAGCGACGTCGCATCGTTCGTAAACAAGGCGTCGGAGCCGAATGCGAATCGGCACTTTGGTCATTTGACAGAACGTCTTCGCACGCACCTACGAGTAAGGCCCAAAATGCCGATTGCACACCCTCATGTATGTTCGTGATGTGCGAAAATAATTTTTGGTAATATAAGTTTATAAGTTAGGTAGATGGTTTCAGGCTTGGAGAATGTTTTTTTTTTATTTAAAATAAAACAATGTATTTTTATTTTTAACGTTTTTAAACGTATTATAACATAAATATTCGGTATTTTGGGCCTTACTCATAGGTGCGTGAGAGGACGTTGTGCGAATTCGACCGTTTGGGTCTTACTGATAGGTCGGTGTGAGGACAAAGTACCGAATATCCAAACTGCCGATTCGCATTCGGGTCTGACGCCTTGTTTACGAACGATGCGACGCCGCTTGGCGTCGTTCGGCACTTTGGGCATCGTCGGTAGTTTGAAATTCGGCACTTTGGGCCAAATACCGATTCGGCACTTTGTCCGGACCCCTTAAAACTAACTACATTTTGTTTATCTAAAATATGACATTTACAATTTGATGATATATGATCTTTACTGTTGGAATGCTTATCAATAGAACGCCCTATTTTTTTCAATCGCCCCAACCTGTTTTATGCCATATCATTGCTAAGAAAATAATGTATTTCTAATTGTCAGCCACATTTGTAAAATCGTGCACTTGAATGATCGATGTTTTTGAATTAATAATAAACTAAGATCAGGGCAAGGCATTTTCATACCTTTTATATAAACTTTATCATCGTACGACAACCGGCTAAATGGATTTTTAAGCAAGAAATTTACGATGTCTTTACAATTTCTCGCAGTAAGAGTCACAGTGCTATTTCCGTCATCCATTATAATATAGGAATAAATACTATTTACTGATATATATTAATAAGATTACTTTTGATAACTAACGTTGATCAACGGACGGCAGAGTGAAATTAATAGATTACTTAAGAAGGCTGCACAACAACTCGGGAACGGTAACGAGAACGGGAACCAAAAATTAAATGATTTGCATGTTGACATACACAACTAATAAGTAATAACTAATATAGCTAAGTACAGTGGCGGCTGGTGGAACATTTTGATGGTAAAGCCACTTAGCCTACAATATAATTCCTTCTTTTTAAGGAAAAAACTAACGATAATTGAAATTGAAAACCTTTACAGAAGCATTAAATAAATCAAATAAAAACGAAAAGCCCTAGTCAATTTGAACAACTTCAGAAATTCAACAATTTGTTTTCTCGTGCAATTAGTTTGAAATTCAGCCAAGGAAAGTTTTCAGATTTTTGAAGAACCTTGTAGTAGAATTATTTTTGAGTAAACCTAGAAATTTTCCCGCTTGTGGCAATTGTTTTTATGTTTTTCTGGGCTCTAGGCAATTGAACAACTGCAGAATTTCAACAATTTGTGTTCTCGGGGAAATATTTCGAAATCTCGCAAACGACAGTCTTTTGATTTTTATGGAATCTTGAAGTAGAACTGATCTTAAGCAAATCTGAAAAGTTTCTCGTTTGTGGCAATTGTTTTTATATTTTTTTGAGCTCTTGACAATTAAACAACTTCAGAATTTCAACAGTTTATATACTAAGGAAAGTGTTTGGATTTTAAGGGATATTGTAGTAGAATAAATTTTGAGTAAATCTGGAAATGTTTACGTTTGTGGCAATTGTGTTTATATTTTTGAGCTCTAGACAAATTAACAACTTCAGAATTTCAAGAATTTGTATTCTCGCGCAAATATTTCGAAATCTCGCGAAGGACAGTCTTTAAATCCAAATCTCGTGAAGGAAGGTCTTTTGGATCTTTATGGAATCTTGATCTTAAGCAAATCTGGAAAGTTTCACGTTTGTGGCAATTGTTTTTATATTTTTTTGAACTCTAGGCAAATTAACAACTTCAGAATTTCAACAATTTGTGTTCTCTTGCAATTCCGCGAAGGCAAGTCTTCGGATTTTTGAGGAATCGTATAGAAGAATGGATTTTCAGTAAATCTGGGAATTTTCACGCTTGTGGCAAATGTTTTTATATTTTTTTTGAGCTCCGGGCTATTGAACAACTTCAGAATGCCAACAATTTATGTTCTAGTGCAATTATTCTGAAATCCAGTTCAGGAAAGTTTCCAGATTTTTAAGGAATCTTGTAGTGGAATTGATTTTGAGTAAATTTGGAAATTTTCACGTTTGTGGCAATCGTTCTTATATATTTCTTTAAGCACTAGTCGAACAAATTTCAGAATTTCGACAATTTGTGTTCTGGAGCAATTATTTTCAAATCCTATAAAGGAAAGTATTCGGATTTTTGAGAAATCTTATAGTAGAATTGTTTTCGAGTAAATCTGGAAAACTTTACGTTTGTGGCAATTGTTTTTATACTTTTTTATGCTCTTGACAATTAAACAACTTTCAACAAAATCATCAAAATCTCGTAAAGGATAGTCTTTTTATTTTTATGGAATTTTAAAGTAGAATTGATCTTAAGCAAATCCAGAAAATTTCAAGTTTGTTGCAATTTTTTGAGCCCTGATAAAACGCACAACTTCAGAATTTCAGCCACTTGTTTTCTTACGGAAATAAATCGAAAGCTCGTGAAATAAAGTCTTTGGTTTTTTATGGATTCTTAAAGCAGGATTGATCTCAAGTATATCTGGAAAGTTCCACGTTTCTGGCAATTGTTTTTATATTTTTTGAGCTCTAGACAATTAAACATTTTCAAAAATTTTGAATATTTTAAAATCTCACGAAGGACAGTCTTTTGATTTTCATAGAATCTTGAAGTAGAATTGATCTTAAGCAAATCTAGACAATTTCAAGTTTGTTGCAAATTTTAAATATATTTTTGAGTTCTAATAAAACGCACAACTTCAGAATTTCAGCCAGTTGTGTTCTCGCGAAAATAAATCGAAATCTCGTGAAGGAAAGTTTTTGGATTTAAATGGGATCTTTAAGCAGAATTAATCTTAGCCAAATCTGTAAAGTTTCACGTTTGGTTTGAGCTCTAGGCAATTGAACTACATATTTCAAAATTTAAACAATTTGTGTTCTTGTGCAAATATTTTGAAATTCAGCCAAAGAATTTTTAGGAATATTGTAGTAGAATTAATTTTGAGCAAATTTGAAAATTTTCACGTTTGTAGCAATTTATTTATTTTTATATTTTTTTGTTCTAAACAATTGAACAATTTTAAAATTTTAACAATTTGTTTTGTCATGCAATTATTTTGACAATCAGTAAAGGGATTTTTGAGGAATCTTACAATAGAATTAAATTTGAGTAAATCTGGAAAATTTCACGTTTGTTGCAAATGTTATTATAATTTTCTAAGCTCTGGGGAATTGAACAACTTCATAATGCGAACAATTTGTGTTCTTGTACAATTATTTTGAAATTCAGCGAAGGAAAGCCTTCGGATTTAGAATTTAAAAATCCTTGCTGAGCTTGAAATTAGTGGTAGTGCATGGCTCCTCGGCTCGACATAACGAGCCGCCCCTGGCTAGGTATATTTTCGTTCCCGGGTTGCTGTGAAGCTGCCTCAACACAGCTGACAATGGCGAGTGCCGCGAGTGTTCTCTCTCTATCACGCGGGTGATTTCCGACCAATGAGAAGCCACTGAGGCTCGCCTCCAATATCGAAATAAATCTGCACATTACAACGAATGCGATATAGGTAAACTGTATGGAGGCATATTAAGTTGCATAAATTCCGATTGCTCTGGTTTACATTTGCCTCAAGTCCGGTCTGAGAGGGCGCGCTAATTCTATTCATTAAAAATCGGGAACATTCCGTTAATACAACCATTTTTAATTACCGTATAATTATTTATCAACGTTAAAGCCAACACGGAAGAAATTTATTGAATAAATTTATATTTTGATAATATAAAAAATTAATGGTGAGGCAACGCCTCACCTGCCTCCCCTGACGAGCCGCCACTGATATAATTCATAAAATATTTTATTTTGAACGACATTTAATCGGTGAAAATAATATTTTCTCATACCAGATTTACATCCCTTCCTTACTATTAGTTCAGTGATTTTGTAATTAAATTACGTTACAAAAATGGATATTTTACTGTTAATGTGTAAATGTTTTTTTTGTGCTATTGTGTGTTAGTTTGGAGCGGGTACCGAACTTCCGGCCTACACATTTATAATAATTCAAATTATGTCCATCCCCACTGCATATAACGAAGTTTGCCGAACAGGATCGTTCAGAAAGGGGAGGTCCGATTTTTTAGTACTATGAGCTTGAACAATTTGCCTCTAAACTGGAAACACAGCAGTTCGACAGTCTGTATTAAAACGGATTTTAAAAATGTGTCTCTAAGATTCTATATGACATGAGTTTGATTAGAAATAACATATTTGCTAAATTCATCATATTGTGATGATAATAATACCTACATTTACCACTTACCATGTTTTCTTAAAATTGTAATAAACTCAACATAGCAATTTGAAGAAACCATTGAAAATAGTTTGTAATGAAATAAATAATGATATTTTAGCAAAAGTGGAGAAATTATTACATCTCGAAACGACGAAATGAATGATACTTTAGCTATTTCAATTTAAAAACTACGAACTACAAATTAATTTGCAATTATAAAAACATTTCAATAAATCCTAAGATTATGTTACTATTAGAAAGAAATTTCACAAATTTGTACACACCATATCGGAACTTGATTGATTGGTTAATTAAAAAAAAAATATATGACGAATACATGAGAATAGTTATAATTGTGGTATTTATGTTTTAAAACACTTCAAGAACATGTCACAAGGTCAATATCTCAGCGGATATAAGCTGTTTAAAAAGGTTATAAAAAATGTAACATACATTAATTTATACTATGTACCATGTAATTATAAGCAGATAATTTATGTGATATGGGGTGATTTGATGAGATAGGAATTGTAGAGTTGACTTTTTAATGTGGCTGCACAAACACAATTAGCAACAGGTTACTCCTCTCACCCTAAAATATTTAGTATAAATTCAATATTTAATATTCACTTGATAATGCCGGTAAACTCGAGTCTTGTAATATTTGTTTAGATAAACATAACTGTCTTACCACGTTAAATAATATTATTATTATATAATTGTTGGCCTTTATACCGTGTGATTGATTTACTACCTAACATAGGAAGTTAACATGGGAAACGGTACTTTTTAATTGCTGATTCTCTGTTTAACCTAAAAGTAATTTTGTACCACCGTTGGATAGATTACTTTATTGCGCTTCCTATGGTACCAGACAAAATTATTATTTTTCGTCGTACTATATTGTTATGTAGTGAATAACATGTCACTTTCGACAAACGTTAAACTATTCATATTTCCCTGGCAACGAAAACGCGGGCTGTTAAAAGCTCTTAACAGCCCGCTTTTTTTAACAGCCCGCTCTCAATCAACAAATTATTAATATAATATTGTCAATTTGAAAACAGCGTTAGACTCTTATGAAATTAAATAAAATTTAACTACAGGCAATTGAACGAAATAATACAAATTATAAAAAGTCCACTTAGTTATAAAAATTTGATCTTACTGCCATCTTTTAAATAAATTTCCTTCGTTTTGGTACCTATCCCTCGACTTTTCTGGTACTAATTAACCATTCACTTGCTTAGCTCGGGCTAATATTTTCGCTGGAAGTAAAGCCTCTTTCTCCATTTTCTGCACTTTGACAAATAAAATGCTATTTGTTATAGGTTGTTAAGAAAACAACGATATGTGCGATTTTTATGTTGACAGTAACCAAAATTAAATCGACATCGGCGATTTTAGTATTGTCACTTAGACACATTCAAGTTTAATTTCTTATAAAATTAGCAGTACGACGAAAAACGTTGTACGTACCGCGTGCAGTTAGGGCCGTAACAACCGCGGTCGCTTTAGGACCCTCCTTCGTCGGGTCCCAAACGGCTCCCTTGGTTGTTACGGCTATCCTAACAGCCCTTAATACGTAAATAACTATAACGCTGTTTTACCATCTGAATAAAGCTTTAACGGGGTTACTGCAGCGGCCATTTTACATTGAAAATCGTGCATTTCATGTTCCGTTTTCTCTGAAAGGGTTCTTCCGATTGACTCGCAATTTTGTAGGGTTATTTAGATAATGTAAAGGACGGATGATGATTTTATTATTATTACTTTTTTAGACTGATTTTATAGCAGTTTGAAAAATCGAGCCTATCCTGGCGTGCTTTGTAAGACCAAAACTTGATTTATGTTATAGTTTGTAATTCTCGGTTATTACCGGATAATCTTAAGATCGCCACGAACAAAATAAATAATAAATCACATTATCTCTCCGATTTCGTCAAACAATAATGATTGATGCACACTAGACAAAGAAAGGTGGCCAATTTTTTTGTTGGCCTCAACAGTACATTATGTTATTTTTACTTTCGTTGTTACGAAGTACGAGAAAGTATTGTAATTGTGAAAATGTTCGCGCGCTTTATCTTAAAAACTAAGAGTAATTGATATGAAACTTTGAACATAAGTCATTTAATAAACCGAAGAACTGAAAAGCTTTTGGTAAAATTTCGTACACCGGACGTAGGTGTTTTTTGTTTCTTATTCCAATATTTTTCTAAATATGAAAAATATCACAAAAGCATTTAAATAAATATTGAAGACAACAAAGAAATGAACATCTTGGGCTTGAAAATATTTTTCACAAAATCATTGCTATTCGAGAAAAAAATGTATTTATTTGTTTTTCATTTTTGGCTTATAATTGTGAAACGATAATAGTTACACCAAATTTATTCTAATAATAATTTTATTGTAGAGAATGCCAAAACGAACAACTTATAAACAATAAGTTTTTTTTCGAAATCTCTTCAGTTTTTAAATTTGCAGTACAATTTTTCTGTACAAAACGTTCGATGTGCATTTAAAATATGATTTAAATTGAAAATAAACCATGAAAGCGTAAATATAAAAGATACCATCAAGTCTGAGAAAGTAACATGATGGACACATCACCATCTTTTACAGTTATAATTCTTGGAAATTTCATTCCAAATTCATAAATATTGTCAAAACATTTCGCAAAACTCAAGCCATTCATCTATGAAAATTCATGTAGAGAATTTAATTGTGAACTTTGGTCTTCTCGTTATTTTTGCGAATAGTAAGTCACCCATTCAACGTCACACCTGGGCCAACGTTGATTTGCATTGCTGTGATTTATGAATATTAGTCGCCTATAGATATAAAAATCGACGAGTTAATGGAAAAGTACAAAGTCCGAGTAATTTGGGGCTTTATATAAATTTGTGTATTACCAGATGTTGACCAGAAATGGCAGGATTTTTTTATGATCGAATCAGTTAACCAAAATATTCAAATTAGTCTATTAGAATAATGTTCACCCTCATAAATCAATATTAATAATTTATTATAAGTTGTCTTGAAAATTACTTATAGAATGATCGAATTATTAAAAAAATTGAGTGACACTTGTAAAATGTAACGATTAAATTGGTTAATATGTGTTAAAAAAATATCATATTACAGTTATAAAAACGAACATGAATTCAGGACGTAAAACTGAACCTTTTTGCTTTTGAATAAAATTGATTTAAATAGGAAAAAATGGTGATGTTGCCAACATGTAACTTTCTCCGATTTAATGGTAATATGGTTTTTAGTGATGTTTTTAACTTAATATTTAAACTAGTATGATTTCGAAAAAGCCTTATTCTTTATCAAGTGTTCATTTTGGCATTGACTAAAATTATTGTTAATTCCTTGGATAAGATTCTCATTTATCACTTGGTGAAACATATGTTATATGATAATAATAAAGAAAACGCAGTTGATTTGTTTCACAATATTTAAACTTTATATTGTGAAACAAACTAAGTGCTCTTTTATTATTATTATTATATTGTTGTTAAAGTAAATTTGGGTTAACGTTTATGATTGCATAATTATAGACAAAAACTACAAACATTTTTATCTTTATTTTTTTGAGAAACATTTATATAAACAGAAGATATCCATTTTTTCGCTGTCTTCAAGGTAAATACCTACTTCCGGTGTACGAATTTTTACCTAAAGCCTTTTAGTTCTTTAAATTATTTTCGTTAAAAAATGTTCTTTTTTAATTATCACGATCACAATACTGTCCCGTTCTTTGTTATTTCAAAATAGCATTAGTTTATGAGAAAAATTTATTTAAAATGGAGATATTGCAAACTTTTGCAATTTTTATCTATAAGGATGAAATGTATCAAATCTATGTAGCGTAGTTACATGAAATTTATATCTATATAGATATGAGAAACGCCCATGAAAGCAGACTAGATATACCTTTAAATATTTTCAATTCTTGGAGAAAGTCACCTGATGGCCACATAAAAATTTCTTTCATAAGAATGGTATTTAAAAAAAAAACGGTATTAACATTTTAGCCTGCTTTATAATTTGTATTAAAACAAGTCAGTGTGAACCAGTAAAAACGAAATTAAATGCATTTTGTTACTGAACTCCTTGGCAAAACAAACAAAGTTAGTAGCATTGAATGTTCTTTTTAAAGTGAAATGACTAGATCTGAACTTTCATGGACGATTTTTTTCCTCAATTCCTATTATATATTTAATTGTTGTAATTTTCGGACGAGTAACTGTAATTTTATTTATACGGCTTCCATTAGTCGAACAAGACGAACATTACAAATTTTAAAGTTAAGTAGATTGAAATTTTAATCACTTTTTATTAATTATGACTTAGATTAAATATTATTTAAAACAATTGAATGTTTTTAAATATATTAGAATTGTTTAATGAATTTAAGTGGAATAAAAATAGGCGATCGAATATAGTGTTTTTTTTTCGATTTGGCATGGAATGTCACACGAAAACTCACTATTGCACACTATACACATGTAATCAAATTATGAAGCACATTTTTCTGAGACACATCATGTAAAAAAACCATAAGTAAGGCAGCGGTTCGTTTAACGGCGTATTCTTCATGAGTATTTCTGATGTTAACTCCAGAGGGTTCAAAACGAATCTGGCCGCATGGATAAACGAGGTTCCGAAAAGTTGTGGGTGGAGCTTATCGCATCTTCGGGAAAAAGTCATTCCCCGCACACTTGAGGGGGTGAAATACAGTTTGTCGGCCGAAAGTGGCAGACCCACTTCGTCCGTGACGTTTTGCCGACACTACCTGCTCACCCCTCATCGACGGAAGGGGGGTGCAGACCCAAAGTGTCGTCCTTCGCCCACCAATCGTGGCTCGGGTATTCCGAGATGGTATTTTACATTGCTTGGTAGCCATTTATGGAATTTATGAATGGACTGAAACCTTTTTTGTATTGTACAATACACTTGCATTGTACATACACTGTTGCTGTTATTATTTAAAATGATAATTAAATTAATTCGACATTACATTTTTCCTTGTAATTCCTGTCATAAACAGCTGATTATCACACATCCTTCCTGTAATAATAAACAGCTGATTATCGTACATGCTTCCTTAATTATTGATCTCCGTTTAAATCCTGATTTAATTTCATTTAGTTTATTTATTTTATTGAGATTAACAAGAACAGAACAGCGTTTATAAATTAAATTGACGAAAAATATTAATGATAATAACTACCGAACAAAAGAAAAAAAAAACAATGATTGAAACGGAAATAAAAAGTAAGCAAGTTTTGAAATTAGAATTTAAATAATATGGTGGGGAATATAATAAATTATTTTGTTCATAAATAAAATCACTTAATCACAGAGCCCGCTTCTTTCTACGATTATCAGCACAAAGACTGATTATACGATTCTTGATTTTTGTTCACGACTTCCAATTCAGGTATTTCCATCGCAGAATTTAGCAAAAAATGCGGTTTTATGAATTGTGTGCACAACGGAACATGCCTCCATAAGAAAAAATCACCTTTCGATGAGTCATAAAAAATTGCTCTTGGAATTTTTTAACAACAATTGTTAATGTTATTACAACACTACGACTGTTACTTATAAATTCTTAAAATTGAAATAGACTTGTTGCTGGAATAAATTAACGTTTTCAAAGGAATTCCTTTTAAAAGTTTAAAGGGTCGGTCGGAATGCAGTTATGGGGTCGAAGAATACAAACGTGGGATAAAAGCAGGTACCTACTTGGGACGAAGACACATCTGTTAAACGTATTTTTTACATTAAGATTTAAAACGAATAACATTTTAACATTTAACATTTTAAAATAGAATTATTTTATTTAGAATGACCAAAAGAATGTTTCATGAATTAAAAATGATTCTTGAAATATTCTTCTCAGACATTATTTCTATTTTCAACTGTTGTAAACTATATTCTTAAAAAAAAAGATTTTGCATTCTTAATGAAACTATGAAACTATTCACTCATAAATACAGTTCGCTTATGAGCATAAGCGTATCCAATTCATAAGCGAGCTGTTTTAAACGTTAAACAAAAGTCAGAATAAAAAAGTTGAAATTCAATATTTTATTTTAGTTAATTAAACAATAATAACTTAGTTCTTGGATATGGGCGGCTGCGTTTATTTGGTGGCATATCTTGATATTATTTCGATGGGTTCACCACCCTTTGCTGGCAATAACATTTACAATCTTGGCGTCTTAATCAATTTGAAAAATCCGACGAAAAACATTCTTTTGGAGAAGATGTACTTTCGGTCGTACATCTTGCCAATAAAGGTCGTAAAATAGATTTACTGGAATAACTTGAGGTCATTATGGGGGAAATACCTGGATTAGTGTTCGCTTTGTGCAAATATACTCTGTTTCATTTTTATTTTTAACTAAGAAGGGCTGTGGTTTCATTTTATAAAGTTTTACTTTTTGGTTACTTTCGGACTACCGTTTTCAAGTTTCTGGTCGGCAACTAATTTTGAGGTAAAGAGTTATTTTAGGAGCTGAAAATTGCTAATTAATTTTGTTTTCCTTGATTTTTCAATTTTTTGGTTTGAATTTTTTATTTTTAGACCAGATATTTTATTTTTTAGCCTATATTTTAGATCTAGGGCCTGTATTTTTCATTTCTTCGTTCCAATTTTTTTTTTTATTGTTTTGTTGAAATTTTCTGCATTTTTTACCGCGAATTTTCGAAAGTTTCGATCTTTTGGGCGTATATTTTAGTTTTTTACTTTAATTAAGAGCGTATTTTTTATTGGTCTGTACTTTATATTTTTAACGTGTGTGATTGATTGTTATGTGCAAATTTTTGATTTTTTTGCCGGTATTTCATTTGTATAAAATTATCTTTCATAATTTTGACGTTATAAACGCCAGTATCATCCGATCCAATAAATTGTAAAAGTGGCTCTACCATCAACATGTCCCACGAGCCGCCACTGCCTATGACAAGGGCATCTAATATCACTATAGCAACTATATTTTATATTGTAATTTGACTGATTTGCTTTCGTTAAATAAAAATAGCAAATAAATTATGTAGAGAAGAAGATGTAAAATTTGATAACCCAGAAGCGCTTAATGTATTTGTATTAGCGTAGGCAGGGAAACTGTAGAATGTTTTGTCAAAAACTTTAGGGCGTTCAACTTCTAATTGCACGTTGGATGCTGTTAATTAATTTTAAATGAAATAAGAAAGTTGTTTGCAGATTAGGTGCACCTTTTACAGAAAATGGTGAAGCTGTAATTTTTTTGTAGTGTCTAAATTCGAAACTTCTAATTATGGCAATATATGACATCATTCGTGTTTATAACAAGAGCATTTTTTGTATTTACATCTATAAATTATATAGCTTCGTTTGTTACTTAAAGTTTAGATATTTTTTCATAATGTTTTAATGGATAGTTGACCTTTGCACTAATTTTCTAACGGTTCTATTCAATTTTTGATTTTTCAGTTCATCTTTCGAGTATTGTGGATTTAATATAAGTTACAAATGGAAAAAATTGGCTGTATTATTTGTCGATCTATTTCTTTAATTCTTTAATTAAATTTGTTTTCTTCTATAACTATATAGGAATGCCGCGCAATTTTTCCTTTTTGGAAAATGTGTCGCGAGAATAAAAATACTAATCTATCCTATAAAACAGATTTTATTATGTCTTGTCGGCCTGCGAGTCGGTTGGGACTCTCTACCTAGACCTATGCACCATCGTCATTGGTCGCTGGGCGGCCGGCCCTACATCTTCGTTTTGAAATTTACTTTTAGGTGGGGATGGACTGCGACTCCATTTTTTCCAAGAGTGTCGGCGAAACATACTAGACTCGATGTTGGTAAGTAATTTTTTTTACAATTGCTATCCCAAACATTTATAACAATTGTCTGTTGCAGAAAATAGAGGACTCAAACGAAAACAGGGTGATTACTCTGTGAAGGATCAAATAGTGTTGGACGAATTTCAACAAAATAAGGTCTTTAATGAGATGAAAATGAAAAAAGAAGAGATTCTTTATGATGCCCGCATAAAAAACATAGAACTCAGAAATGAGGAACACAGGCTCAGAAATGAGGAACAAAGGTTAAAAAATGAATTGCTTCAACATAGAGTATCACAATTGAAAGGAGAAGAATGCTGAGCAACACAATGCTGTTATATTTTTTTATTTTTAGTTAATTACGTTTCTTTAAATAAATGTGAATTTGTAAAATATGTTTGGAATTTTTTTATCAGTAGTGAAATGCATGTGTTAATTTCATTTTTCATTTATAAGAAAAAATAATGGGGGTATTAAAATAAAATAGTTTTTAAAAATAAATCTTTCAATGAATATTATAAATTAGAAAAATAGTTAATATAAATTTGTCGCAAATTTATATTGTGTTCCTCGGGGTATGCATTTAAATTGATATCCTCTTCCATATCCATAATCCGCGATGCAACATCAGGGTCCATAGGTGGCTCGACCTCATTTCGGGAGATTGCAAAGTTGTGCAACACAGCACAGGCAATGATCACCTTTTGAACGGTTTCCTTTTGCAGTCTCAATCCTAAAGACAAAATTGGAAACCTCCGTTTCCAAACACCAAAGAGTCTTTCCACAGAATTTCTTGTTCTTATGTGGGCCTCATTATACATTTGTTCCCCATTTGTTGTGGGATGTGCAATTGGAGTCATTAGGAATTTTTGTAGACCATACCCCGAATCTCCCAAAAGTATGGCGTCTTCAAATTCTGCTCTTTGTAACCGTGCAAAGATTCGGGAATTTGCAAAAATATTTTGATCATGTGTTGATCCTGGCCATTTTGCAACTATATCTTGAATGTACAAGTTACTGTCTTCAATAACTTGTACATTTAAAGAAAAATATCCTTTGCGATTTCTGAAATATTCAGCATTGTCTCCTCCTACAATTCGAGCAGGATGATAATATAAGTTTACAGAAGAGTTTGTATAAATTACTTACCAGGTGATTGAATTCTGATATGTGTACAGTCAATTGCACCGATAATTTTTGGGAACCTAGCCATTCTGTAAAATTGTTCCTGCTTCCGCTTTATTTGGACAATATTATTAGGCATCGTTATAAACCTTACACTTAAACGGGCTATGGTTCCACAAACTTTTCGGACTACTCGGCAAACTTGATTTGTAGATCCCTCCAAAATCACCAGCCGTCATAAGTATGCAGCCAGTTGCAAGTAATCGTAATACGATTAATAATTGATTGGCCGGTTCAATTGCATGATTTCTGTTAACATTAAATGTTGCATTAGTATACTGAGTGGTGACTTCTGAAATGCACCATAGAAAATGCAACAGAAATATATGAGTAAATGTTTGTTAGTCAGAAATTTTTTCTATTTTTGGAAATTGTGATGTTTACCTTTTTTAGATCGCATGAAAATTTTGATCTTATTCCATCAATCACCTTGATGAAAAATTTTAACTCCTGCCAGCGATGACCTTTTTTTTGGTCCTTGCCTTAAAAAATTTGCCTTCGATTACTTGGATTAAAATTTTTCAATTTTTATCAAGCTAAACCAACACATGAGTTTAAATTTTGAAAACGAGGAGCAAAAGAAAAAGGTCATCGAAAGCAAAAAAAGGTCAATTTTCTTGGAAATAATGTAATTATTGTGATCTTAATCATACAACTGATGATTAAAATACAAAATTGGAATAAGATCGATGATATGAAATAATAAAACAGGAAATTCATAATTAAAAAGTAACTATCAAATTATTTACTTACCTTGTAGTTTGTATTTGTAAATCATCGTGTAAAAGTTTCAAAAGTTCATTAAAGGAAACTTTAGTAATCTTGAATCTCCGGAAAAATTCTTGATCACCCCATTCATTATAATGATCCATGAGAGGCCGAAATTTTCTTGGTAAACGAGTATTTAAATTTGTCTCCCCTGAAGAACTTGAATCAGTAGATTCATAAAATTCAATTGTACGATTTAATCGTGGACTATTTTCTCCAGGAAGTGACACTGTTTATTATATATATATATATATATATATATATATATATATATATATATATATATATATATACAGTGCGAGTCTCCAACTTGGAATAAATTCAGTAAATCAAAGAATGTTTATTCTTCAGAAATATGCTCAGACACATCGATTAGTATTTTAAATTGCGCTCTTTATGATGTAATAAAATTTTATACAGCGTGTCCCAAATTTGAGATATGACGTCATTGACTATTTTTTTTTAATAGCAACCCTAATTTTTTTATCACTATTCTTAAAGAGTATATCAAGTTACACATGTGTGCCAAATTTCAAATTTTTTTTCCCTGTCATTTAGAAGATATTTAACAAACATTATCAAATTTTTAGAATGAAGAAATCAAGTCACCTTCATCGAATTTTTATGCATTTTAAAAGTGGAATGCCAAAACGTGCTGGTTTGTCATTTTTTTTTCAAACTGACGTTTATCATTTTGACGTTTAGTTATAAAAACAAGTAAGAAGTGTAGCATCGCATTCCACGCATATTCGAGTGAGGAGAGTATTAGTCGTTCCATTGTTGTGTTGACTGTTGTTCACCGTTGGTCGAAAAATTATACTAACATGCCGTACTTAACTGAAACCCACAAAATCGAAATTTTAATGATGATTGGCTATGGAGATAGGACAAGAACACAAAATGAAGTTATTTATTTATTTAGAGAGAAGTATCCTGACTTACCAGCCATATCTCAAAGTACCATAAGCAAGATTGAAAGTCAGTTTCGGGAAAATGGGCATTTAAGAAAAACGAATAATCATCGTCAGAATGCGCTGAGTGAAGAGGTCAAAATTGATGTACTTCTCTCTGTTCGGGAAAATCATCATGTCTCCTCTAGGCAGATGGCTAGGGAACTCAAAATTAGCCAGTCTTCAGTGTCAAGAATCCTTAGAGAGCAAACATTTCATCCTTATAAAATGACAATCCTCCAGGAACTCACCGAAGATGATCCGGATAGGACTTCAGTTTTGCGAAAAAATGATGGATCTACCAGATAGAAATGTTCTAAAAATAGAAAATATATTGTTTTCCGATGAATCAACGTTTATGTTAAATGGTGAGGTAAATCGTCAAAATTGCCGTTATTGGGCAGACAAGAACCCACACTGGATGAGGGAAGGCCACACTCAATATCCAGAAAAAGTTAATGTTTGGGCAGGGATTGTTGGTGATCGAATTTTAGGACCAATTTTCTTTCCAAATAATCTCAATGGAGCGGGATATTTACAATTCTTGGAGGAAGAGCTAATTCCGAGTTTGGCTATTTTGTTTCCTTTCCCTGTAGAAGCTGACGTCCCGAATAGAAACATCTGGTTTCAACAGGACGGTGCGCCTCCTCATTTTGCAAGGCGTGTCCGTGAGTACCTGATAATGTATTTCCACGAAGATGGATTGGCAGAAGAGGACCAGTTGAATGGCCACCCAGGTCTACGGATTTAACACCTATGGACTTTTTCTTATGGGGGTACTTGAAAAGCAAAGTTTTTAAAACCAAACCGCCAAATCTTGAGGAGTTGAAAGAACGAATAAGACAGGAGTGTAGACTAATTTCCCCCGAAGTAATTAGAAATGTTCAAAACGAGTTTCAGTTCCGTTTAGGGTATTGTCAGTTAGAAAATGGACAACATTTTGAGCATTTATTGAAGAAAGACTATTAAGGGGGTTTCACCGGTATGACGTCAGAGCAATTTTTGATGGGCGGATCACTTACATCTCTTATCTGTGCTCCGTTGAACTAGATGCTCGAAGCCCAACCCACCTTCCAAATTTATTATCTTTAATACCTGTGGCCTGTGGCCTGCGGCGAAGGCCTATATATATTTTAGAGACCCGACAGAGACCAGAACAATTATAGAAGTAGCATTGTCTTTATCTAGTCCATTAGAAAATAAATATGTCTATCCTTTAAATGCAGCCACATGAAATTGTGGCGGCTTGAACATGTGCATCACATCCATTCTTCATCTGTGTCAATGGGCCCTTGAATGAATGGCTTATCGCAGCTTGTTTACTTTATTGAAAATTACGACCCTCAACACAGAGCCGTTTTCTTTCACACTGAACCATAAAATAATATAAACCTGAATACTTATGGATTTCATGTCTTCCGATATTTTCTAAAATAGGAAATTGACTTCATTACCTTTAAACTGAAATTATGTGCATAAATTAAAAATGTCAATAAACTAATACACAAGATTGTCCTGTATACAACAAACTAACAAAATTAACAAATTACTTTTTGAAACAACTACTTTCCTGGCTAGTACTAAGACGAATATTGAATTATACAAACATCTCAAATCATACTTTGCAAAAATTTAGTTTTCTTCAATTCTTCAAATTTCTTTTTATGCGCATATTTCACATATTTCAAAGTAAACCGACAAAAACATGTGAACGCATAAATTACTGTTTATCGCAGGACGAATTGGCAATTGATTTGATAGCATTTGCCCAGCATTTCCTTGAATGACTAGATGAAAATTGCACGTGTTGTAATGTGCCGTCCGACAAAATGTTAAATATTATTATTATATGTTAAAATATGCATTAGAAGACGAAATATGCATTATTTGGGTAAATGTGCAAAATATGGAAAATATGCAAAAATATGCATTTTAAATACTTTTATTTAAAAAAATATAATACGTCTCATAATGGACAAAGGGTTGTGGCAGATGACCTAATTGTCAACGCATCACAAAGAGCTAACTCAAACTAAATAAACATTTGTTGATTGGTTATTGCTACATTGAATCACGGATAAATGCAGTATTCATTATATTATTATTATTTCTTGTAAAAAACATACATCCACCATGGACAGATTTTTAACTAGTAGCAATTGCTCTACATAGCTGTTTTAAAACGTACATGATTTTTCCGATATTTTTACGATGAAATTCGGAGAAAATTAGTATCGGGCCGAATTGTGCACAGATAATATCTCCGAACATTTGTGCGCCCTTTGAATTCTCAGAAAAGCAGGTACTAAGGTCAAACATGGGTTAACCAGATCATCAGGCTATTGCCGAAGTAAGAAAAAATAATCGCGGCGAGACAAACAGAAAACATTCTAACGGCACCCTAATCAACATTAACATGGGTGAGTCGACTCAAAGAGTTAACTCCGTGAAGTGAGTCACGGAGTCAAGTGACTCCAGTTGAAAATATGTAACTCATTTTGAGTAATAAGAAAGTAGTTAAACAACTGTGGAAGCGAGGCCTTTTTTGTTGGTGTGCACAACGTTTTCGGGGCAAATCTAATAATGTTGGCTCCATAGAAAAGATATATCTATAGAAGGCCCACTCCCATATACTGGCCCGAGACTGCGTTTGGTGCCACCTGTGAGATTGTCCGCAACTAAACGCGAGCATGCCAACTCTACTACACTTCGGCACGGATAAAGATTGCACCCCACTGTGTGTTACCCACAACAGCTCATTCAAAATTTTACGGTTGTCCCTGATTTATTTATGAGGGTGTCCCTTCCGAGATGGGTAACTTTGCGTAGGTAAGAAACAGAATTAATGTACTAGGATTTCGGGTAATTCATATGGTTTTTTTCTTTGATAATAAAAGCAACTCTTTATTTTATATTGTACAATGGTGATTGCCGCATAAATAAATAATACATATCATATACCGGGTGTTCGATAAAAAACGCCCAACGCCATAACTTTGTTATTTATTGACCGATATGAATGAACTAAAAACCGAAATCAATGGCTGTTTAAATACTAACAAATGGCATTAAAATTGATTTTTTTCAATAGTCAACTTAAAATTTTTAAATAGCTGCCTATAATGGTTTAATTTTATAACATTAGACATTATTTTTCTAAATCCAATAATGCCCAATATGATGTTTTTCGTTTAATATTTTGGTCGAAAAAAATTTAAATAAATCTTTAATTTAAAATTATGTTTTTCAAAAATTAAGTCCACGAATTTGTCGATCTACTCTTTGGCTTTTTAAAGGCTCCATATCGTCTTAAATTTCCTTCTAACCTTCTAAATTTAGTAATCGCCGCTCTGGAAACCGTAGATGATAAATCCGTGCTGCAGCTCTTCGATTTCTGTTTCTAAGAAAATAAATTTGCAACATGTCTGTTAATTGTCTGTTAATTGTTCATGATTATGTCTGAAACACACTAATAACAAATGGTTGACATTACTTAAACAATAAATGACATTTGTCGATTTGTATTTGACATACTACATTTATTACCAAAAAAATCATTTTAACAAAATTTAATATTATCTTTTTCTGGCATAAATATTAACTTAAAACCAACATAACGGGCATAATTGGATTCAGAAAAACAATGTCTAATATTATAAAATTAGAAAAGTATATGCAGCCATTTAAAAATTTAAAGTTGACTATCATTTGGCAATGAAGTTGATTTTGAAAAAAATATATAATTACCGTCATTTTACAGTATTTAAACAGCCATTGACATTTTTTGTAGTTCATTCAAATCGGTCAATAAATAACAGAGTTATGGCGTTGGGCGTTTTTTTTTTATCGAACACACGGTATACTAAAGTCAAAAACATGACGAGATTTCTTTTTTAACTAATCCTTTGATTACAAATCCAAAATGTTTATAAGAAATTCGATGGATTCTGTGATTCATATTTTGATGCGGAAAGAAACGATTTTCAAGAGGTCTATTTTTTGCAACTATTTGTTTGAAATAATTTGTTGCATAAATAAAAGAAGGAATATTTCGAATGACTGCCTAATGCATAGTTTCAGCAATTGTGGATTTTCTCTGAAAATTTATGAAACTGTTTATGAACTAGTAGCATTCAATAAAAGTTTAATTTTTCCGACTGTAACAATTAAAAAAAATCATAAATCCGATATTTCAGATATCACATCAAATTAAAAAAATACGTGTCAATTATTTTTGTATCTAGTACTGAAAAAAGGCAATTTTATTTTTCAATTGCCAATATGATACGCAATGACCCGTATACATATTATATCGATTATATAGAATAAGGGGATTTCCCTGTAAGCAAATTAAGGTAGTACGCCTATGCAGGTCATACTCGATGCAACCGTACACGGTAATTGTGCCTGACTGGAAGCTGCTTTATTCTACGGCAATAATTTTGAAAAATTAAAGAATGCTTTTCTTAATTTTAATGATGAAGAATTGGCAGCACTTAAAAATGTAAATGTTGCACGTAGAAATATTACGCAACAATAGGCTTTTATTGCTCATTTTTGCAATCAAGAATTTGGAAATTATGTGTGGAATTTTAAACGGCGAGACTGGTGAGGACTTAATAAATTTTAACATGAACCCCATGGACTCATTTAATTTTACGATTGAAATTCTAAATCAAATTTTGGTCTTACATTGTAGTTACAATAAATAAATTATCAATTGCTATTCGTCTTTTTTAATCTTTCAGCATTATTTTTAATTAAACCGCATATAAAATCCGTATTTGAATCATATATTGGCTAATTTGAAGTGCATTTGAAATAATTATAATGCCTTTGTTTAGCACATATAAATCCGGACTTTACTGATAAACAACACCAATTTAAAATTCTCAAAATAACAAGCCTGTTCTGAATCGTAACAGTCCTAGTACCGTTATAGGCTAGTTAAAAGAGCAGGGATTTTTATTTATAAAAGTTGTTTTAAACTATTTTTTTTAACTTTTTTTATAACTATTTAAATCGGTAGCGCAAACAATACTCGGTTCGTTAACTTGTGTCGTAATATACTAAATTATTACAGCGCTTGTCATATAACATTCCTGTGTGTTTTTGCTTTTTTAACATAAAAAACGGCGGCAGAAAAAATATTGTACGTAACTCGTTCCAAAAGTTATTTTACGGGACTCACAAGATTCCAGGACTCACCTACGGCTCGTCATGGAAACTTCCTACTCATCCCGTAAAATATCACTGTCGGAACTTGTTACGTAAATTACTATTATTTTATCCTGTAATGTTAACATGCCAATAACTCCTTAGTAACGAATTACATTAAGGTACCTTTAACAACACTAAGAAAATTTAAAATTTAAATTCTTATCAACACTAGTTCTGTTACATGTATCTTAACGCAACTCGTTGCTATGAAGATATTGGCAAACAAACATGATTTCGCTTTTTGACAGTTTTCATTAAACATTTTTTAAATTAGAAAAAATAAATAAAATAGGATAAAATAAACCGTGTTTCGACACACGTAACGTTATTTGTTTTTACATTACTCGAGAATTTAAAAGCACTCACTCTTGCGTCGCTCGTGCTTCCAAACGTTTCTCTCGTGATGTAAAAAGCTTCATAACGTTACTATTTTGAGACAATTAAATGTTCAGATTTACTTTCGGCGTTGGATTTTAATTCGTCACATAAAAGTCTGGCTTCTTAAGATCCCTCAAAAAAGGGCGACCGAGTACCTGATCCCGACAAGTCGGTTGAGCACGTGCCACGTGATACCCATTTTAAGAAAGATTTCCCCCATAAATTATCTGAAGTACCGACCCTAATATTGACAATGGGCTGTTGTGGTTTGTCCGCCATGGGGTGCATTGCCTTACATCTAGCCGATGTAGTAGATTTGGGAGTCTCCTAACTAAACTTGGGACGGCGAACCACGCGGGATTTACGAATATATACAATAAAGTGTTAATTGTATTAAACTTCATGATTTTTTATTACGACAATATTTTAAATTATCCAATATTTATTTCCAAGTAAATAATTTGAAAATAGTAATTGAATAATTAATATAGTCGCAATAAAAAACAATGATATATATTTTAGTCAATATAAAAATTAAATATTTTTCTTTAAGTGAAATAGATTTATTTATTAAAATATGTTGAAGATTGTAGTATGTATATAAAAGAAAACCAAATTGATAAAAATAATAATAATGGACTTACCGTACTATTGATATCCTGCATGAGGAAAAAAATGTTTTGGAAGAATGGATGAACAGTAAAAAACAAATAGTAACAATAAAATTCAGTTTTATACATTTATTAATGAATAATGAAACAGTTTATATGTAATATATGTGCTGATCGTGATGATCCTTACATTGATGGTACCTAGATTAGATTAATGTAATAAAATAATTACTAACCCTAATTGACTTACGCCAAAGTAGAAATCCACGAAGTCGCAATGAACACACAATAAACGTTTAATTATTCAAACTAATATCGTGCTAATAATCGCAAAGCACAGGTATCGCAGGTATATTATAATAGAATATAGCCTACAAAATGCAAGTGTACTCTTTCACAACAACAACGAATGTGCTGGAAAGTGCGGGAATAACCGTGGTGAGAATTATAAAGTTGGAATTAAACTTACTGGCGCCATCTAAAGAGTTTGTCCGGAAATGTTTTTATAGTATAAACAACTCCGTATGAGTGGACCGACCCTGGTTGGCTCACAAAAAGGAGTCATTTCGCCCTTCTCTGCTAGAAATTCATCACCACACCATGTGCACATGTTTGTTTTCATTTTATCTCTCTCACACACAACGTATCTCTTGTTAGATTCTATTGGCTGCTACGTTTGCGGCGGTAACCTACATTTACCACGTATCAAGTAAAGATTTTAGCAAATATTGTACTTTAATTAAATTGCAAAATCTCCTTTATTTACTCAAATATTTTAGTGATTTTAGTTGATTTATATTTATTAATTTTATGCAAACACTTCTAAAGATTTGAATTTGAATTTGGATTTAAATATCTGGAATAAAAATGTGTTACACAAAAGTTATTATTGCTAAAAAAAAGAAAAATCCTTACAATGTTTTATAATTAAATCTAGTATACGCCCAAAAAATTTGAAATTTTTTGGACCTTAAATAAAAAAAGTTTCTAAAGCGGAGCCGGTGAAGTCACCTTAAGTTGAATTCATTTTTCAAATTTGATACTGTTTGTTAAATATCTTCTAAATGACAGGAAATAAAAATTTGAAATTTGGCACACATGTGTAACTTGATATACTCTTTAAAAATAGTGATAAAAAAATTAGGGTTGCTATTAAAAAAATAGTCGATGACGTCATATCTCAAATTTGGGACACGCTGTATAAAATTTTATTACAACAAAAAGAGCGCAATTTAAAATACTAATCGACGTGTCCGAGCATATTTCCGAAAAATAAACTTTGTTTGATTTACTGAATTTATTCCAAGTTAGAGACTCGCACTGTATATATATATATATATATATATATATATATATACCGGGTGTCCCATTTTAATCCGCCAGTAGCGATAATTCTGAAACATTGCATTGAATCAAAAAGTTTTCCAAATGAAAAGTTAATGGTTCTGAGGGGGACATCTGATGCCGTAGACTTTGCCCCCCCAGCCCCCCAAGGGGGGCGGGAACAGGGGGCAACTTTAAAATCTTAAATGGAAACCCCTATTTTTTATTGCAGATTCTGATAGAGGGTTAAAAAGTATGTAAATTTTATCCGAAACATTTTTTTATTGGTCGAGAGATGGCGCTGCAAATGTAAAAATTAGGTTTTTTGTCAATTAAATTGCGAAAATCGTCACGTAATTAACTGTTATTATTACTTAAGACTTACTCACAACCTTACAAGGTTGTTTTTTTCTCAGCCTGCCCAAATACTACCCCCCCCCCCCCCTACAAAGACGTAAAGTACTCAAAAATAGCGATTGAGTACTTCTTTTTCAAATTAAATAATGGTAAAATAATTCAAAAAAGAATGTCATTTTTTTTTCAAACAGTGTTTCACCGGGCCCCCCACATAGGCAGAAACAATTTGTGTTTTTTGTGAATTTGGTATCGCGTTAACGTGCACTCGTTACCGGAAAATTGTGTAAATTGTCAAGAGTCAAAGATTCATCCGAGTTACCAACCAATTAAAAATAGTGTATTTTTGTGGATTTTCCAAGGGCGCCTATTTGATTTTACCGAGTGTAAGTTTAATTGCGTAACGCTAATGCCGGCGGTTTTAATTGAGTTATTTCAATTTAATTATGCCATGAAAAATACTGTTGCCGTTTTCAAAAATAGTAATCTTCTAAATAAGAAATTCGTTTACTGTGTGATAGAGAAATGCTTTTAATTTTTTCTCAAGTTTGCAGCACCATCTATCAACAACTTTAAAAAATACCCCGACTAAAATTGACCTACATTTTAAAACTCTATCCGAGTCTGAGGTACAAAATAGGGGTTTCCATTTAAGATTCTAAAGTTGCCACCAGCCGGGGGGCGGGGGTAGTATTTGGGCAGGCTGAGAAAAAAACAACCTTGTAAGGTTGTGAGTAAGTCTTAAGTAATAATAACAGTTAATTACGTGACGATTTTCGCAATTTAATTGACAAAAAACCTAATTTTTACATTTGCAGCGCCATCTCTCGACCAATAAAAAAATGTTTCGGATAAAACTTACATACTTTTTAACCCTCTATCAGAATCTGCAATAAAAAATAGGGGTTTCCATTTAAGATTTTAAAGTTGCCCCCTGTTCCCGCCCCCCTTGGGGGGCTGGGGGGGCAAAGTCTACGGCATCAGATGTCCCCCTCAGAACCATTAACTTTTCATTTGGAACACTTTTTGATTCAATGCAATGTTTCAGAATTATCGCTACTGGCGGATTAAAATGGGACACCCGGTATATATATATATATATATATATACCGGGTGACCCAGGGATCTGTAAAAGCCCCATAACTTATTTGCTATTTGAGATATCGACTTCTAGTTTTCTTGGACAGGTACCCACACTTATTCTACATATTTTAAAAATATGTATGTTTTTGTACAGGGTGTCCCAATATACATAACAGAACAAAGTTATGTTTTTTTAAATGGAACACCCTATATTTTATACTTTATTTTCAACCTTCTTGAGAAGCTAATAAAAATAGTATAAGATAGTATGGGTCTATTATGGACGATTGGTTAGTTATGAGCAAATTTGTGGCAAAAAGATGTACACATTGAAAACATTGCAGAAGCGTTTCTAGCAAAGATAGCATCATTATTTATACACTAGAAAATTTCTCACATCATAAAGAATAATACACATCGGCTTTAGTTCTATTTTATTCATTGTGCTATACAGGGTGTCAACATACGCAAAATAATGGATAACTATTTTTTTTTCAAATGGAACACCCTATATATCTTGCCACCTATCTATGGCATTTTTAATAAGCTTTCTAATGATACACAGTTTGTATAACAAAATATTAAGGATTCTTAAGATTTATCAATAAAAGCATATTTGTTTTGTCACCTTCTGCTGATTTATAGATTTTCAGCCAAAACTATGCATTTTCGGGAAAAATTATAAGAGACCAAAGTTGTAGAGCGAAAAATTTCCGATCGACATAGGTTTTTCAACTTTTAATATAATGCGTGCATTGCCCGCCAGAGCGCGCAAAATCGTGGCCGTATATGCATTTTAGCGTTTTCTTTTCAAATTTTTATATTAATAAATTACACTATACTTAATTTTCCGCACCCTCTAGCGGAAATAGGGAAACTAAAATGACCCATATCGATTGAAAATGTTCCGCTCTACAACTCTTAATAGAAGCAATTTTTGCCAAAAATGCATAGTTTTCCCTAAAAATGCAAATTGAAAATGTATATATCAATTTTTGCGTTTTTCAACGGTTTTTTGCATATTTAGCGAAAACTATGCATTTTGGGCAAAAATTGCTTCTTTTAAGAGTTGTAGAGCGGAATATTTTCAATCGATGTAGATCATTTAAATAATTCTATAATTACCCGTTTTTCTGCTAGAAGACGTGGAAAATAAAGTATACTGCAATTAATTAACAAAAAATTTGAGAAAAACGCTAAAATGCATATACGGTCACGATTTTGCGCACTCTGGCGGGCAATGCACGCATTATTGGAAAAGTCGTAAGACCCATATCGATCGAAAATTTTCCGCTCTACAACTTTTGTCTCTTATTATTTTTTCAGAAAATGCATAGTTTTGGCTGAAAATCCAAAAATGAGCAGGAGGTGACAAAAGAAAAATGTTTTTATGGATAAATCTTAAGAATCCTTAATATTTCATTATACAAATTGTACATCATTGGAAAGCTTATTAAAAATTCCATGCATTGGTGGCAAGATATATAGGGTGTTCCATTTGAAAAAAAATAGTTATCCATTATTTTGCGTATGTTGACACCCTGTATAGCAGTATGAACAAAAAAGAACCAAAGCCGATTTGTATTATTCTTCATGATGTCGAAAATTCTTTAGTGTACAAAAAACGACGCTAGCATTGCTAGGAGCGTTTCTGCAACTTTTTCAATGTGTCCTTGTTTTTGCCACAAATTTGCCCATTACTAACCAATCGTCCATAATAGACCCATATTATCTTATACTATTTCCATCAGCTTCTCAAGAGGGTTAAAAATAAAGTATAAAATATAGGGTGTTCCATTTAAAAAAACATAACTTTGGTCTGTTATGTATATTGGGACACCCTGTACAATAACATACATATTTTTAAAATATGTAGAATAAGTGTCGGTACCAGTTCAGGAAAACTAGAAGTTGATATCTCAAATAGCAAATAAGTAATGGGGCTTTTACAGATCCCTGGGTCACCCGGTATATATATATATATATATATATATATATATATATATATATATATATATCTTCTTTAGTGCTGCAAATGCAACTATTTCGGTGTTCTGCGTAAATGAACTAGTTTTTACGACCCAAACGCTTTTGTCCCAACATGTGGAAGCAATTTTTCGGCTCCGACATGCTTGCCCGTAAATTAAAATGTATGCCCGTATTGTATGTAACCAGATATCTTATGGACCATCCCTCGACTGTACGAACAATCATAATCCTTGACATTATTCACATCAAGTTCGCGTTTTAGCTGTCATTAAAAACAAAAAATACTTCCAGCCGGCGGTTACGCTCCATAACCAGCGGACAATCCACAGATTGATCTAACTGGCGGTATACCTCGGCGTTGGCGTCCAACCGTGCATTGACAAACGGCAGAGTTCACGTTCACCGCCGGTTGCCCCTACTCGGTGGCCAACCAGACATTATAAAACCCGGCATTACTGGTACTGGCTGAATGGCTTTTGGTGTGACTCTACAGGTGTGGTGACCTTGGGGCCGGTGGAGGTCTCAGCTAAGTTGCTGACGTCGGTTTTATTTCAATTTAGGTGTGGTACCGATCTTTGCTTCTCCACGAAGGTTTAGCAGTGGCCGGATGGGTCTCTCTTCAGTTGGCACAGGTTGCGGGAAGTTCGCGGGGACGAGCGCAGTGGGCCTCTTCACACTTGACGGAGGCTGGTGTGTGGTTGCAGCAGCTTTGGGTATGTTACGGTAGCACTGTTTCCGGGCTCTCTTACGTCTCTTCTTGGCGTCAAGACCGATGACTCTGTTTAGGCGGAACATCTCCTTCACTTTGCAGCTCTTAGTGAGATGGACGTACACCATTTTCGTAAACCGTTGTGATTTTTGTTTATTTGTTTTGAATTACCGAATTCGTAAACACAACGCGCTTCAATTAATCCCCGACCAGTCATGGCCGACGTAGCCACTCCAGTCCAAGCCGCTTCGCCGACCTCGGCGTCGACAACCGCCGCCAAGAAGGCTGCCTCTCCCAAAAACTCAAGAGCCTGAAAGAACGTGGCGGTTCTTCGCTCCAGGCCATCAAGAAGTACGTGTCGGCAAACTACAAGGTTGACGCCGAAAAAATGTCGCCGTTCATCAAGAAGTACATTAAGTCGGCTGTGACCTCCGGTACTCTCGTTCAGACGAAGGGTAAGGGCGCGTCCTGATCATTCAAGCTCGCTTCCGGTTCGTCGACGGGCGCAAAAGCCGCCGGCGGAGCAGAAGCCAAGACCGGCAAGAAGGAGACCTCCTTGGCGAAGGCGGCAAAATCCCCGAAGGGTACAGCGAAGAGTGGCGGCCGGAACGAAGAACGCCGACGCGACAGAGAAAAAATCCTCCGCTGCAAAGGCCAAGAGGGCCACTGTCACCACCACCGCTGCTTCCGAGAGAGGGCTGCTACCGCCGCCAAATCAAAAGCAAAGTCTCCTTCGAAGGCAAAAAAGGCGACCACGAGTGGTCCAACGAAAGAACCCAAAGCACCCAAGCCGAAGAGGGCGAAGGCCGCTCCCAAGACCGTTGCGAAGAAACCACTGCACCCATCATCATCTCGTGGAGGAGATTTAACAACGGAAAATTCTGGGGCGTCCTCGCTCCCAAAAGTGTCGGTCATCCAGATTCAGATTCAAATAGAGGGAGGGAGACGAGGTTATCGTATGTAGGTTCTTGTATGAGCCCATTAAACACCTCCGTTTGAATGGTAGTGCTAGCTCTCCAGCCACCCTAACCTTTACTTTATAGTTTAGGCCTCCCAGATCGGCCGGTCTTGGCCATGACGTCTTCAATAAGACATGTTCCGCCGACTTTGCTTTCTCGTTACAACCTCTGCAGATGGGGTCCGTTCAAACTGTTTGTTTGGCTGGGAGCGTCCTGTTAGGATACGAATTAGTATTTCAGGTTTGTCCTTGATAGATTCATACAATATTGAGCAACTTCTTATCAGGATATTGTGTTCCAGGAGCGAGCTTGCACACCTTGCTTTGTGTACTGCTAGAGTAATGTCTGAAAGGTAGTTTTTATCCATCTACCAGGATCCTGGTTAGCTTCCGGAAGTTAGTAGATGTGATGGTATGAATGTGCATCCCGCTGTATACTTCGCTGACGTATACCCAATTCGGCCTGTCTTGAGGATCTCTGATTTGACTAGCCAGTTCATGTCAGTACAACTGTTGGAGGTTTCGATGTCTTTTTGGTTATGGAGGCAGATCCTGGTTGGGCCATAGTCGTTGGTAGAGGGCACCAGTTTGGTAATCTTGGATCTTGGTGTTCGGGTCTAGCGTGGAGGTGGTGACCACTTTGGCCATCTGGCCTGGCTGGAAAAGGGAGGTTTCGCTTCTTCATGGCGCTGGCCTGAATGACTAGGGGGGATCTAGATGCATGTATACATGTCTAGGGACGGGCAGATATTGCCAGAAGGCCTGTGCGTTCATTTCGCTATTTTAGCCTGCAGGGCTCTGATCTGTTCTTGGTGTGATGCGATGGTTACGCTAATTGAAGAGGCAATCTTGTCCTCTACTTTATTATCCAGGTCACCCTGAAGACTCGTCGTCGACAATGAGTTGAGCATGCAATCCAGTCCGGCCAGTTTATCGAATGTGCCTGTGTTCCAAGACCAGGAGTCGTAAGTGCTAGCTCTTCGAGGAATCGTGGATTAATTGTAAATTATCTTCATTACTAAGTAGGGCTGAACGAGGACTAGGAGACATAGGATAAAGCTGTAATTAGTTCAGTTTGGGGTGACATCATTTTTGTAAATTTTCGTAACGTTTGATGCTTATTTCCTGATTTAAGTATAATAATAATAATAATAAATGTATTTCCAACAAGTCAATCACTCTATAATGGAAACATCATATGTATGTTACAGAAAATATACAATGTGTACAGTTAAAGTTAAAATATAAATGCACTAGTACTATATAAATAATTAGCAAAGAATAAATAAAGAGCAACACAATTAAATGAAATTAAAAACAATTAAAATAAAATAAATAAAGAGCAACACAATTAAATGAGATTAAAAACAATTAAAATAAAATAAAATAGTT
The DNA here is from genome assembly GCA_910593695.2 of Ocypus olens. Classification (NCBI taxonomy): domain Eukaryota; kingdom Metazoa; phylum Arthropoda; class Insecta; order Coleoptera; family Staphylinidae; genus Ocypus; species Ocypus olens. Next base: position 35,099,818 of record OU343060.1, read on the forward strand.
CTACAGTAATAATAACACAAAAATAATAAATTATAAATAAATAAATAATCCAAGCACAGAACAATCCATCACATTTGGTTTAAAACGCCTAAACACATCAAAAATGTCTACAGAATGTTGTATACTATGATAGGCCCTTAAAAGTTTTAACAACGGTGAATTTAAGTAATAGCACGTGCGGGGCGTAGTATATTCAAAAGTTTGCGGATTTAGAATGTGTGTAGGGACATGATATTTTATTTCTGATACCAGCATTTCATCATCAAACTCGTTATCTAGGAGGCATTGGTATGAATATCCTCTCGGCGGATACTGCCCTGTTTGTTTAAAATGCAGATACTTTAAAAATCTGCGCTGTACATTTTCTATTTGTTTTAAAAGTATTGGCGAAGAGGGTAGCCAAACCAAAACACAATAATCCAATCTACTCAAGACCAGAGGTCTGTATAAACTTATTAATGTATCTACGTTTTTAAATTCTCTGGTAGTTCTACTTATAAATCCTAATACTTTCGAACAATCCTTTACGATTTTATCAACAATGGATTTAAATGATAATTTATGATCAAACACAATACCTAGATCTTTCATGATTTCAGACCTTTCGATGGATTGACCACCTACATTATAATTATATATAGTACGATTTAATTTATTCGTAAACGAAATTACACAACATTTTTTAATATTTAATTCAAGTCCATTATCACGACACCAATTGTTAAAACGATACAGATTTTCTTCTAAAATATTAAAATATCACAGTCACTTGTAGATTTGATTCATTTAAAAAGTTTCAGATCATCGGCATATATTAAAAAATCACAGCTAAATATATCACAGACATTATTCATAAATAGAATAAACAACAGAGGGCCTAGATTGGAACCTTGGGGTACCCCGCTTGTGGCTAGGTATTCCTTGGACACGTGGTTTCCATATTCCACATATTGCAGACGTTCTCTCAGGTACGAATCAATAACATGTATAATATTGTCATTAATATCATACTTTTTAAGTTCTTCGATTATGGTTTTATGTGGTAAGCGATCGAAGGCTTTAGTTAAATCTGTATAGATTACATCAGTCTGGAGATGGTGTTCCATGTTGGAGTAGAGTTCTTGCGTAAACCTAAACAGATTTGTAAGAGTTGATCTTCTCTTCATGAATCCATGCTGCCTGGTGTTCATTTGAGTGTAGGTTTTGTTGTAAACGTGGTCTGTAATAATACTTTCAAACACTTTACTACATATACAGAGTAGTGATATTGGCCTGTAGTTATGTATATCTGATTTATCACCTTTTTTGTGAATCGGTGTTATTTTCGCTTTCTTCCAGATCGACGGAAATATACCAGTACTTAATATTAGATTAAAAATATGGGTTAAAGGTTTTGCAATCAAAATCGCAGTATCTTTAAACAAAAACTCCGATATACCATCTGGACCCATAATTTGTCTAGACTTTAATTGTTTTATGCCCGGTTGCATCAATGCGAGTAAAATATTTGACTCAAGGTTATATGTGTATTTTCAGAAATCAGTTGCTCCCATCTAAAATAGATTATAAAACCAGAGTTATAGTAACTCCGAGTTATACATATATCGGGTGTGTATAAATTGGCAGATAATCTACACGTGGCGATGTTCTTCCTAAAGTTCTGAATAGAAAACGTCGATGAAAAAATATTCTACCATGCCTCATAGGCCATCAGGAGCCATTTAAAATAAAGAAATGTACATTTGGCAACATAGCATTCACAAGCTGCCATGTTTATCAATAATCTCATGGTTCAGAGTAGAAGGTAATAGATATATAGATCGGGGTTTATTTACAGATGCAAGGTAAAACAGATTATGAGGAAACAGTAAAATCCATTGTAATTGAACAAAACAAAACGAAAATAACACAAAAACACGAATAACCCTGAAGCGCGGGCACTAATACAAACTGATAATAATGAGAAAAGCAGAATTGGCATGAACATGGAACTAGCAAGTTTGAATGAATTATTTGTGTCAAAGTGACATAAGCGGGTGTCACGTTGCCGAACGTATTTTTTATAAAAATAAGCTAATTAAGAAGTGTTAGAAATACAAGTTTCAGATAGAAAGATAGCACACACTGACAAATAATTTTCCAACTAGTCATACTATCGAAATTGCAAGGTAAATTAATAACAAATAATAACTCATATTTAATGACTGGATGTTTAAACTTATAGGACCTCGTGAAGGATCAGGAAGCATGGTACAACATTTTAGAAGTAAGATAAGCTGCTTAGAATTTTTGAAAGAATATCGTCACGTGTAGATTATCCGCCAATTTATACACACCCGATATAACCCGAATAAAAAGTTACATTTCGGTTGCATCATTATATAATCCTGGGTTATTGCCAACATAACCCAGGATTATTTATACTTGTGAAATAGTATGGGTTAGAATTTAACTCGTTGTCTGACCTAACCTATAATGCCTCTCGCGAGTTTTTCGTATTGACATTTAAATAGAAAGTCCGCCAAAAAAATGTGTACACACTTTAAGGAACGAAAACTATTTATTATATGTTTGTCTCATATTTAAATACTGAGCACATATGTAGTTCAGTTAAGTACATTGTTACTGTAGATGTTCAAAAGGTCCGCCGATGAGCGGTCAATTTTTCAATGGAGATCGCTGCACATACCGTTGTAAACTTTGCAACTTTCAGATTTCTGCGTATATCTGAACGGCTTATCTTCACGTTACGTGCACATTGCTTGGCAGACTTCTATGGAGAAGTAACAATCTTTTCCAACGAATCGACGAAGTAGGACTTGTAGTACGCGGTCTTCTCAATATTCCTTTATGAATATCACAAATCGTTACATGCGCCTCAAACTTGTTAATAGTGCGTTTAATTGGGCGGCGGGTTGGGGTTTTGTTTCAAACTCCTGCTTTCGCCTTCAACGGCATTACCAAACCGCGAAAATGACATTAAACAAAAGTACAATATAGCAATGGCATTACAATTAAATAAAATTCCGAAAAGCACTATTTTGCCATGGCCAAGTTTGGTGGTTAACATTCGGTATATCAATGTTTGGGGGGCACCCCCCTGGGTGCGTGCCTGTGGTAAACCACTTCAAAATGCCATTTTGCTGCTCGAACATCAAGCGTACGCTAACCATTTTGTTTCTTAATAAAAGTACCGGCGTCTGTTGAGCGAAAGCGAAAGATTGTACTACAACATATGTAAGTACTCGTAATTCAAATCAATTGCATTACAACGAGTCTAGGTTTTTTTTTCAAATTCTTACATCAATTTCTGATTTGTGTGCTAGTTCTGACCCCAAAATTTACAAATGCAATTTATTTTTGTGATCTCCCTCGCTGCAGTTTTTTTAGGACACAGTGTTACCATCACTACATTTGTTTTTTATGTGTTTGTAACACACAGTTTATAACATAATCTTATATTATGGACTGATAATACTTTTGTAATAAATAACAAGGTTTCCTTCTCGACCTCGGTATATTTTTTTAGTTTTCCACGTTTCTCCGCAATTTTCAATCACGCTGACTTTGACTTTTGACAGCAATAAGTCAGGTTCACAAAGCACGCAATGCATTACTCGAGTTATACATATAATTTTAAACTCTAGGTTTCGTTACTCCACTCAATAAAATGTTGGTGCAACTGAGTCGGAAAATAACCTCGGTAAAAATATAACTCCGGGTAAAACGACCCAGGGTTAAATTGATTTTGATGCAACCGGGCATTAGTTGATTAAGTACAACGCCTTCGGTGATTGCGAAATTTCCCATTTTTGTTTGAAATGTTGTTTATTCGTGGCATCAGATGTATTGGGCTGTGTAAACGAGTTACTGAAATGAGCTACAAATTCATCAACAATTTCTTGCTCATGTTTTAATGTTTCCGTGCCTGATTTCATGACTCCCGGAATTCTGCTACTGTTATTTTTGTTATTTATGAAGGACCATAGTTTTTTTGGGTCTTTTTGTATATTATGTTCGGCATCATTGATATAACATCTGTACCCTTTGTTTATATCAGATTTGACCTTAGCTTATAATTTTCTTAATTTGTCCTTATTTGAGGGTGTTTTGTTCTTAAGCTAGTGCCTTCTGTATCGACGTTTCAAACTTATGTCGTTAATTATATCCTTACTATTTATCACAGCTTTTGTACAAGTTTTTATAAAAAAATATCACAGGCGAGTTCAACGTTTGTACTTTGGTAAAGCAAAGACCAATTAATTTTGCAAATATCTTCATAAAGTTCACTTAAATTTGCTCGTTTAAAATTATATTTAGATGTCGATGAATTTGTGGAAAATTTAGAGACAGTTTTGGTTTTAAATTCTATTATTCCATCTAATGCTGGATGATGATTATCAATATTTACAAGAGGATTTGTACTTTCTTCAAGATGTGCCTCAATATTATCAGATATAAATACCAGATCCAGAAGTCTATCAAGAGTATTTGTGACATGGTTTACTTGTTTTACACAATTAAAATTGATAAAATTTAACAAAGGACTCAGACTAGAATGCACATTTTTGCTGTTTTCAAACATAATAAATAAGTGTGGGAGGTTAAAATCGCCACATATTATACAGGGTGGGGCAACGCATACGACGCGGTCATTTTCTGGAAAACCATGTAACTTCGTGTTATTCCTTTTAAATTAATAGATGTAAGATCATTGTATGCACAATTTAAAATTATTACCAGTTATACAGGGTGTCCCATAAAAAAGATCTACATCAAAGTTATGTTTTTTTAAATAGAACACCCTGTATTTTTTGTCATTTTTGAATTCTAGGGAACAAACAAGGGTGAGTTACTTCAATATTCCCTATACCTATCGTTTACCGTTTTCGAAATATTTACAGATTTGTTGAAATGCATGGTACAAATAAAATTTTATATTTGCCCCAGTGATTGACGTTGAACCATTACAATCATTTCTATTGTTTGGCTTAAAGTTCGAACTACAGCGCCAGACATAATTTTATATAAAAATATATACAGGGTGATAAAAAATATGGGGTGAAAAATCCTAACTTATAAAGTTGAATAACTTCGTTTTTTCAAATGGCACACCCTATATTTAGTAACATATTCTCACGTAGAATGAAATTATCTTTTAGATTGTATTAGGGTTCCCTATACCTAACCTCAATAGGTTTCTTGTATTCGGCGATTTCCATATCAGAAATTATTATTTAGCAGATATTTTAATTTACCCAGCTTTGATATTGCGCAAAATATGTTAGAAAGTCACTATGAATCAATTAAAGGAGAAAGTCAAACTCAATTACCAACATTTTGATAAATAATTATGGAAATTGTGTGTGTTATCTGGTCCACTGCTGTGAAAGGTAGATTCATCAGAAAATAGAACTGAATCAAGAAATTGACCATTTTCTCTGTCCAACACCCATAAACTCTGCCATGAAAATCCAGATAATCAAGTTCTTGGTGCGTATGAATATGATCTAGGTAAAATTTAAGTTTTTTCAAAACTCTGGATATGCTCTGTCTGTTAATATCTGTTTCTCCACGACCACCATAGAATTTAAACATTTTGAAATCAATTTTGATTATAGAACGTTCACATTCTCACTCTTGTTATGGAACAAAACACTATGCGCTTATGCGTTTTGCATGTAATTCATTCCATAACAAGGGATAGAATGAATATTCTCACATCGTTCCGAATAAAACAATTAGCCTTGGATATCACAATTGTCAAAATACTATAAACATAACCACAAACGTGATAAAACGTAAGTTCTTTGTGTTCGTTATTTTATTAGTCTATTTTATCTGGTCGAGGAGAAAGTATAGTCTGATACTCGGTAAGAATGGAAATTCAGATGCTCGTGGTTCCTCGCGCTCGCCTCACGGCTCGCGCTCGAAATATTCCACTCGCATCGAATTTCCATTCTAACCTTGTTACAGAATATACTATTCTGTTTGAATTGTCTGTTGACTTATATAGGAATGTTTATATCTGATCCAATCACAAGATACTCATTTTATTCTTTTTCAACAATGGGCTTTAGTTGAGTTACTTTTGCATAACCCACATTTCCAGTTCTAGAAAATTCTCATAGTTATCATTCAAATACAGCCCTGTTTGGATGATTATGGTCTGGATTTCTTTGGGCGGACACTCTTGACGCCAAAAAGCAATTTTCGTGGCATTCTACAATTATCAGAAGCATATTAATTCGCTCTTGCATTGAACAGGTTTTCATTTTAAATAATTCTCCAGTAATACTTTCCAATATTACATCAACAATTAGCACAAATCAAACTTTAGAGATCCATCAATGACAATTATATTAAAAAAAAACAATCACGTATGAAAGCCACCCCGATTAATCGAAATAATACGAAAAATGCCAAATTCTAGCCTAGAGATTAAGAATAGGGAACCCTAATAGAGTCTGAAAGAAAACCAGATTCCACATGATTGTTTTCTTCAAATTTAATTGATTTAAGGAGACTTCCTGATATAAATTGTGCAATGTAAAAGCAGGCTAAATTGAAAAACTGCTAAATAATAATCCTTGATATGAAAATCGCCGAATATAAGAAAACTATTGAGATTAGGTATAGGGAACCCTAATACAAGCTGAAAGATAATTGGATTTTACGTGAGAATATGTTACTAAATATAGGATGTGCCATTTGAAAAAACGAAGTTATTCAACTTTATAAGTTAGAATTTTGCACCCTATATTTTTTATCACCCTGTATATTTTTTATATGAAATCATGGCTGGCCCTGTAGTTCGAACCTTCAACCAAATAATAAAAATCATTGTAATAGTTCAATGTTAATCACTGGGGCAAATATAAAATTTCATCTGTACCATGCATTTCAACAAATCTGTAAATATTTCGAAAACGGTAAACGATAGGTATAGGGAATTTTGAAGTAACTCACCCTTATTTGTTCCAGAGAATTCAAAAATGACAAAAAATATAGGATGTTCCATTTAAAAAAACATAACTTTGATGTTGATCTTTTTATGGAACACCCTGTATAACTGGTAATAATTTTAAATTATGCATACAATGATCCTACATCTATCCATTTAAAAAGAATAACAGGAAGTTATATGGTTTTCCAAAAAATGACCGCGTCGTATTCCTTGCCCATCCCTGTATAGTATTCTGAGGTTATGATACCACTAATATAATCTAATAATATTTGAGAATTATCCACAGGTATAGCTGGTGGAATATATAAACAAAATATTTCAAAACATAAATTATCTTTGTATGTCTTACATCCCGTGATTTCGATATTGGTGAGCAAATATAAATAGGTTGACATTTTAAGTTTAAATTTACTGCTATTTAAACACCTCCTCCCCGACGAGTATCTCGATCATTTCGATATACGTGGTAGTTGCTTGAAAATAGTTCGCTATCATTAATCTCATCGGAGAGCCACGTTTCAGTCAATGCTATGATGTCACTATTTTGTGCTTCAACCGTATTATAAAACTGATTAATTTTTTATTTTAAACCTTTGACATTTTGGTAACAAAAATGAATGTTGGAAACAATTTAGTTTTCCGGTTTGGACGAATGTAGATTTTTTTAAATAATAACGGGTGTATTACGTTTGTATTTTATCGTTAGATTTGATTCCCCTGAGTCGGTTCGAGAGATTAGTTCTTGTCGCAGGTTTTGTAGGTACTGGCGTTGGTAGGGAGTATCATCCGACTTAATTCGAATTGTATTAACTTTAGCGCAATTTTTTAAAATAAAATTTACGTCGTTTGTTGACGTCAATACAACCTTAAGTGGTCTAATATTCGACGACTTTTTTCCCAGTCGAGTAACCTTAATTGCAACTTTATTTTTAATTTTATTAAGATTTTCACGGACATTGTGAAGATCTTCAGAGTAGTTTTTTGTGGCATTGGTTTTAGTGGATTCAGGAAGGTTGAAAATAATAATATTATTTTCGCGATTTTTTTGTTCGTTTATCTCCGTCATTAAAACTGATAAATCAGAGACGGAATTGTTTGTGTTTTGTAATTTTTCCAATGTTGTCACACGTTGATTTAAAGTTGCAATGGAATTTTTGAAAGTGACATTTTCTTCACGAAGTTGTTTCATATCACCGAAAAGGGATTTCAACTCTTTCAGTTCATTAGACATTGAAGTTACCGTGGCTTGTAGCTCTCTAATTAAAGCGGATAATGCCTTAATAGCTTCCGATTCGCTATTTGACTGTGGATTATTTTGCAGACAATTTTGTTTCGACATACATCCTGGGTGGCAGTATTTTAGACATTTATCGCAAGTTGTTAATTTATTTACAATATTTTTGCAACCGCCAACACATACATTATTTCCAGGCATTATTAGAAAACAAGTAATTATTGTAAATATGTGAAAAAAAATAACAAATTGTAAATAGGGGCTAATAGACGGGGATAACTCGCTTCACGTCACAGTGCCTATTGTGACGACTTAGTAAACAGACAAAGAGGGCAACGGATAGGTTCAACACAAGAAACACGGGGAATAGGGGCCAGCAATAAAATATAATAAAACATAAAAATAAAAGGTAAATGTAAATACGATTCTTTTTGCGGAGTGGAATTTCTTTTCCAGCGTGGAGATAGCGTTCGTCTAGGCCGGATGAATTTGCATCCACGCCGTTTGCGCCGTTATTTACACAGAAGAGTTTTCTAGTGAAAATCTCCTGACACTGATTGTAAAAACAGAAAATAATATCACACACATGCACTTAAGACTTTATAGAACCAATGTCATAAAATTCACAATTTAATAACAAATTAAAACCACTTAAAACTGTACACATGCAGAGCGACAATATACACGTGCGCTCGGCTGAATGGCAATATGTTAATTCATGAAAATGTTTTGCACGGTTAAGGCGACTTTTTTCTATTGATGGTTTATATAATCGGTTTTTCTTTTATCATGAACCAGTTGTATATACATTCAAAAATATCTGTGAAAAGTTTCAGGCCAAAATTCGTAAATTTTCAAAAGATCTGTCTTTCTTTATCGCGTCGCGTCGAGTCGCGCAGCCCGTATTCGACGTGCAGACACACATAGTCAATCCTTTGTTTGCGTGGACTTCGGCTTTAGTTCGTCGTATTCTGGCCAGATCGGAAGTGTGCACTCGGAATGTATAAATACGAGTTCCTATCGTATTGTGCTTTCCAGGCAACGCGTTTTTCTCAAACCACGTTTTTCTTGACGTGAAGTTGCGTGCACGATAGCCCAAGAATCGCTTGACCGATTTGTTTAAAATTCGTATCTAATTAAAGAGGATGGAATTCTCCAGGGACTCACGAAGCTAAAATTTATTTAAAAAAAATGTTTAATAATTTTTTTGAGAAATTTAGAAAAATTCGGTTTTTACAAAACGTGTTGTAATTTATGTGAAGAGTTGAACAAAATTTAAAACAAAACGTCAATCCGCAAAGAACGTAATAATGAACGAAAAATGTTTCACAGTTTTTATTCTACAAGGTGCTGTAAAAATGGCGGATTAACTCAATGGTACGTTGTCGAGGATTACTTCGAGAGTATGGAAAATATAATGAAAAAAATCGGTATTGTATTTTTTCGAAGATGCGAAGACTTTAGTGTAAATTATTTCATTGCTTAGAATCTGCATAACATTAATTATTTAACTCCAGCTCATCAAATAAATTTTTTCAGAGATACATACATTCATGCTTGTCAATATAATATACAATTGGTATTTTCAAATGCGATAATTTAAATGTTAAATAATTCATTTTCGCATTCAAATAAATCTACTGATGCCAGGTTTTTTTGAATGGGAAAATCAATTATTTAACGTTCAAAATTATCGCATTTGAAAATACCAATTGTACATAATATTAAGAAGCATGAAAGTATGCATCTCTGAAAAAATTATTTGATGAGCTGGAGTGTAAATAATTATTGCTATGCGGATTTTAAGCAATGAAATAATTTACACAAAAGTCTTCATATCTTCGAAAAAATACAATACCGATTTTTTTCATTATTTTTTCCATACTCTCGAAGTAATCCTCGACAATGTACCATTGAGTTAATCCGCCATTTTTACAGCACCCAGTAGATTCAATTCTGAAGGCTCTACAATGTACGAAAATTGCCCCTGTCGGAACGGCATGGTCTACTTTGAGTGCTCAGAAATCTCAGAACTGAAACAGACTTTAGACAAACTATTTGTTCGGGATTCAAACGAAGGATCATTGAATGGGAAAATAATAATCTCTTAATAATTTGGTATAGTGATGGGACTTCTAACATATTGTTTACAGCATTTGTACTGATTTTAACAAAATAATTGCTATTTTAAAGTTAAGACCACTGGCACCGCAAAACTTCATACTTGAAACTAAATGAGAACGTATCAAACGAATATATTTCTTAAGGCGGATTTTCCAAGCCAGCGTTTTTAATACGCAGCGTGAACTGAATAGGGAATTTCACGTCGGCAGGAGCGTATTTCTTATCAAGCTGCGCATTTCTGTTTTCCTAGGGAACGCTATATTTTCCAGTAGTATTTAAAAATTTTGTGACGATGAGCCGTTTAGGACCAAAAAAGCTAAAAATATTAGCTCTTTTGCTATTAAAAAAACATTTGGCGGAGGAGGGTGAAGAAGTAATAATACTGCAAAGTTGCGTAAACAGAAAAGCTTTCAGCACTGTGTTTTTAAAACGAGAAGAAGAGGGAGCTTTTAATATATTAATTAACAAGCATTTGCTTGACGAAGAAGAGAAGTTTAAAAGCTACTTTAGATTTACCCGTGAGCAATTTAATTCGATTTTGAATAACATCAAAGAGGACCTGCATACTAATCCCTGACACCAATAAGTCCTGCTGAAAAACTGGCCGTTACTTTAAGGTAAAAAAAAAACTTTCTTTAATATCTTATTGCATTAATTTGAAAAAAATAACATTATTTTATTACTTAATTATAATTTTTAAAAGGAGTTACTATTATTAAAATAATAAAAAAAATGAAAATTACCTAGTTTAGCAATCTATAATCTAGCCATTTCATTGTCATGGAGTTCACACATTTCGTACGCTTGCAAAATATAACTGGGTGCATGCTGGGAGAGTTTTGATTGATAATGTTGAGGAGAAGTCAAGGCTGATGAGTGGTGAGAGAATTGATTGGAGAGTTCTGCTTGATAATTTGGAGAAGTCAAGGTTGATGAGTGGTATGAGGATTGGTTGGAGAGTTCTGCTTGATAATTTGAAGGGGAAATCAAGATTGATGAGTAGTGAGAGGAATGATTGGAGAGTTCTGCTTGATAATGTTGAGAAGGAGTCAAGGTGGATGAGAGGTGTGAGGATTGATTGGAGAGTTCTGCTTGGTAATTTTGAGGAGACGTTAAATAATGAAGCTGCTCCATGTCAGATACAATTTCGAAAACTTTGATTTTTGTTTTGCTCACAAGGCGTGGTTGAAATTTCTTCACTATCATTGCAATGCTTAAAAAAAAGGTCGACATCATCTTGTTCGTCGCATTTGAAGAATTCTTTAATGGAGTCATTGAACTGTGTGTTTTGATCCTTTTTTTCTTTCAAGTATTTAACTATTGCTGAATTTTCCATTCTGCTTTTTCGTTGTGGGCGGATAACTGGAGGTGCAGAAGTTTCATTGCGAGTTTAATCGGGTACATGGGGAGGTACATCAGGATCCTCAGAAGGTACTTCAAATTCGTTTATTGGCGGAGATGAGTCATTCATGACGTCTTGTTGGGTATTTTGGTGATTGTTTTGGATACTTTCGAGACTTTCAGGAGAAATGTTAGAAAAGGTATTCCTTTCATCCTCAGTTGTATCCAGAAATGACAACCTGTACCAATAGCTTGCCCTCTTCTTTTTTTTTGGCAGCAGATCGCGTCCTGCCTATGTCATCTTTCCTCTGCCTTCTATAATGATCCCTGATGCTTTTTCATCGTGCTTGGCATTCGTCCCCTAAAACACACGGAAACAAAACATAAGTTTTATTAAATTAGCTTTAGTAAATTTTAAATCATTTGGAAAATACAAATAGTTAATACAATAATTAATAATTGTATGAATTTTAGTGATTTTAGTCTTGGTCTTGGTTAGATACATAACGTCCCTTTTATTGTTTCAGGTTTCTTGCCATTGGTGAATCACATAGATCTTTGTCATTCAGTTTCCGCATATCTCCATCTGCCCTGTGCAAGATCATTCCACAAGTTTTAAAAGCCATCAAAGAAAAGTTGTTGCACAAATGTCTGCCTGAACATGACCAAATTGACTGGAAGAAGAAAGCTGACGAATTTTGCACTCGCTGGAACTTTCCAAATTGCGTTTCAGCTATTGACGGAAAACACGTGAGAATAGTAGCACCAGGCAATTCAGGAAGCCTATATTTCAATTATAAAGGTTATTTTTCAATTGTACTTCTTGCTATGGTTGATGCGAATTACAAGTTTTTACTCATTGACGTGGGTTCTTATGGTAAGGAAGGAGATTCTGGAATTTTTAAAAAATTACGTATGCAGCATTTAGTGAGAAATGAAGCTATATTTCCTCCCCCCGCAATTCTACCCAAATATTTTATATTTTATATTTAATATAAAAAGAATGGATACCTGCAGGGACACATTCCGAGCACACAATATGCTAACACTGTCTTGTATATTTATACCGAGTGTCTGGGATAAGGGGCGAACATAGGGATTTAACATGTAAAATTAAATATATGTAATTATTAGCTCGCCTATTCATTTTAGAGAAAAATCGTAAAGGTATATTTTTTAGAGAATTGAAAATTGTAAATGAATCATCCATTTAATTTACGTTTTTACCAAGAAACAGAGATTTAATTAGAGCTACACGCCATAAAATAACTCTGTATGAGAAATCTGGCAAATACTCATGCCTCAGTATATACAACAAATTACCAAATTCATTTAAAACCATCTCCAAATTAAACTGTTTCAAATCACTAAAAAAATTTCTCATACAGAAGTGTTACTATAATTTTAACGAATTCATGTCGGACCCAATGTAATTTGTAACAATTTCTGTACGATTTATTGTATTTTATATGGGTTTTGGCCTGTTTTTTATCTGTTTTTGTTGTTATCGTGATAACTATGTATGTGCATATGTATAATAATTTAAATGTATTTACACTTTTATTTTTTAACAATTGACTTGTACATTATCAAATGTATCTGTACAATACTGTACCGTGCATTCTGAATGATAGCTAAGTACGTGAATAAATAAATAAATAAATAAAATCACATACAATTCTACCTCGTGTAATACTTGGAGATGTAGCCTTCTCTCTAAACGAACATATGATGAAGCCATTCTGCAAGAATCAAGCATTAACAGACTCGAAGAAGCGAAACTTCAACTATAATTTGAGCAGAGCAAGGAGAGTGTCTGAAAATGCCTTTGGGATACTGTGTACAACTTTTAGAATATTTTTTACACCAATAAACATACAACCTGAAACTGTATGCTGCTGTTTACATAACATGTTGAGGAAAGAATATTCATCTGCAAAAGCCAATTATGGTGCTGAAGAACACAGAGGATCTTGATGATACCTTTAGCAGGAACTGGTGGTTTTGACAAGGCTGCAGGTTTTCAAGTGAGAAGCCGATTTACGGACTATTTCAATAAAAAATGAACATCCCGTATGCAGTTACTGACATTTAAATAATTCTTTAAATAAGTATTTATTTGATTTTTATTCTAATAAAAATAAATTAATTATATTTGTTTCTACTTACTTTTCCTTGTTAACTTGTCTGCAATGTCTTGCCAAATTTTGTCCTTTTTGTGCGCACTTTTATAGTCTGTGTGTTTCATGTCCCAAATATATTGAAAACCACTGATATGTTCAATTAACTGCTCGTCCTCTTCATCACTAAAGGATATTTTTTTAGATTTTGAATTGTTTGACATTATAATTTTATAAAAAATACAAAAACAAACAACCACTATCAGTACACTATCATAAAATATGAAAACACGCCGCGTACAACGCAATCGACCCCTCTGAATGCAGTCGATCTTATCACGCTCGACGTACAACGCTGGCGTGGAACGTATTGCGCTCTGTAGGAGAACACAAACACCAGTAGTGCCAGCGTGTTGCGCTCATAGAAAAGATATATCTATAGAAGGTCCACTCCCATATACTGGCAGAGACTGCGTTCAGCTCCTCTGAAGAGAGTTTCACCAACTAATCTTGGGAGCGCGTGCCTGGCGGGATTTACAAATAATTCAAATAAACTGTGCATGTTTTAACATTTCATGTTTTTTTATTACGACAATATTTAAAATTATCCAATATTTATTTTCAAGTAAATAATTTGAAAATAGTAATTGAATAATAAATACAGTCGCAATAAAAAAAGAAAAATTATATACAAATAGTCAATATAAAAAAAGACAATATTTTTTCCAACAGTAAAATAGATTCATATGTATAAAAATTCAACTAAATAGATATAAATAATAATAACGAACTTACCGTATTACCCCAGGATATCACCATGAGAAAAAACTATAGGAAAAATTGATGAATAGTAAAAAAAAATAGTAACAATGAAATTCAGTTTTATACATTTATTAATAAAATAGCAGATTATCATATGTAATATGTGATGATCCTTGCATTACCTATAAAACAATTACACTATACACTATAACGATAAAAGTAACACAAAACCACACAACTTATGCTATTACGATGTAATATAACAAAAAAACACAATTAATAGCGACGTTAATGACTAACAACTATGTATTAATAATGTAATAATACTATAAACCAAGATGAATGTAATAACAAAAATTACTAACCTTTATTGACTCACGCCAAAGCAAATATCCTGGAAATTGCAATGAAGGCACACAATAAACGTTTAAAAATACTCTCAAATGAATATCATGCTAATGATCGCAAAAGAAAAGTATCGCAGTCTTTATAACAGATTATAGCGTACAAAATGCAAGTACAATCTATCACAACAAAGACTGTGAACCATACTGGATTGTGCGGGATTAAGCGGGAAAATGGCGGGATTTATGAAACTTGAAGTGAAAAGTAGTGGCGCCATCTAAAGAGAGTTTCACCTAAGCTTTTTTATATTATAAACAACTCCGTATGAGTGGACCGACCCTGGTTGCGCTGGGCGCATTACGACGAACGCGGCACACAAAACACGCTGGCTTGGAAAACCCACCTTTAGTGCAAACTTTGTAGCGTATCATAAAAACAACATCAAAGGAGCTTTAGCATGCGTCAAGCGACTTTAAAAATCCACACTCTTCTCGAATATTGTAATTTCCAACGGGAGACGCGCGGGAATTTAAATTTTCAATATGTCTCATGAATGTTTCATACGGAGGCATTCCTATTGCGGGTGTTCTTTTGGAGAAATAAAATAGCACTTTCCAAGAATTTATCGGAATATTTAATTAACCCCGCTAGCTTTTAATTGATCCCCCACACCCCAACTCGCTCTCTCTAATTAGTGTATCTACGAGGCCACAATATCCGGCTAATATAATAAAAGCGTACGGGAGCACAGGTTAACCTTGCTGTGCCCTTCGGGTCTATTTGACCAGAAATGAAATTTCTATGTTTATAACTTTCTAGACATTTATTTTATTTTCCTAAAAATGAATGACTCTGTGTACATGGTATTGTTAGACAATTGCATTTTGTTTTTTCAAAAAAAATAACAATATCAACTTTGTTAGATAACATTGTTACAGCTGTCATGTTCGGGTCATATTGACCCAGTTAATATATTATAAATTTTGAAATGTTTTTTTGGTACAGTCTGCAGTGTGTTCATTAGGATTATGATTAGGATTACATATCCAGGTATTTGTTATGATGAAAAGTGTCCCCACCCACATATATTTCAAAGAATCACTCTAATTACCGCGATAATCCGATTCGGTTCAATTGTGAATTGTCCTCCACTGAGATAATGCAATTATGGTAATATAGTATACTATAAACATAAACATTCCAAAATTATCAATAGTTTTATTTTGATTTAATTTGAGTATACATCAAACAAAATCAATAATGGCAAAGCATGTTCTTAGTGAAGCAGAGTTGGAAATCTTTGCAAACGCTTCCGATAGTGATGAACTAGTAACAGAAGATGAGGACCATCTAAGTGAGTGTAGTGATTATTCTGACACAGATTGTGATTCAGAAAGAGACAAAAATTTTCCGATACAACCCAAAGTGATAATAGTCGATTCAAAAATTAAAAATATAAATTGAATGCTGGAACCATTACCTGTACACGGCCGGACATCTGCATCAAATGTTATAAAATTTACTCCAGGCCCAACAAGGTATTCAACAGATAGAATCGATGACATAAAGTCATCCTTCTATGTTGTATTCAATAATCAAGCCCAGAAAATGTTATTGGATATCAAGACTGTTTTCGGCGATATGTGGAATAAAATAGATGCAATAAAAATGGAAGCATATTTTGGACTACTATAAGTATCTGGAGTATACAAGTCACATGGCCAATCAACAAAAAGTTTGTGGGATAGTGAAACAGGCAGACCAATCTCTCGAGCAACCATGTCGCAGTACGATTTCCAAAAAATATCACTTGTAAATATAATTATATTATAATAATAATAATAATAATAATAATTTATTTCCGATAGATGTACAGATATATACAAGTAGGAAGCGTCAAATAGGAGTAGAGTACAAAGTCTACTTTGCCGTTACACTTATATAGTGGCACCTAGGCCATAAAGTCGTTTACAGAATAAAATATGTTTTCAAGTAGGAAATCTCGCAGAGATTTATTAAAGGCTTTCTGTGACACAGCCGATTTTATGTTGTGCGGCAGACGGTTAAACATTAAGACTCCAAGTACATGTGGGCAGTTTTTGGTAAGGTTTAATCTATAATGCCTTATATAAATATCATCATTTTTCCTGGTGGGATAGTTGTGTATTTGGCTTGCTCGAGTAAAATTATTATATAATTGTTTAATGTATGACATATAATTGTTAAACAGTATGTATTTTCCCGACTATAATAAATTTGAATTGAAAATTGAGTATTTTTTGTGACCCTAATTATTTTCTCTCAATTTAGGATGCCAGGATCAATATGACCCGAAGAGCACAATTGTATAGGCATCGCAGATGCAGAACAGCACGGTTAAGTGAGCCTAATGAATGCCTCTCAACCGCCGAATATTGCAAATTGCAGAACCTATATTGTGCTCGGCTTAAGTACTACGACGCCATCGTCTTCATTATTCAAGAGATTTTGCCTTTATCTTGAGGATATATGGAAGGCATCAGGAAATTCTCCGTTTAACAAGGGATGGATGTGTTATTAAATTTATGGGCGTATTCAAAACGTTCGTAAGATTTAATTAAAACCGAAGAATCGTGACGGCTATAATGTTGCCATTTTAAAAGTGAAATCGTCGCAAATTCGATGCATTGTCATTGCTATCTCGATAATTATAAGAGGTAGAGCGTTGGTTAAATGAAGGCAAAGTTGTTAAAAAGAAATATTTTGACTAATTCCGGAGATATTCGAAAAAAAATCGAAAAAATCAATTTTGGTTTTTATTTTTTTACGGCTTTTTTACTGTTTATTTTGAAAAATCAAAAACACTTGCTTAAGAAACTATTGTAAGCTCTTATTTTTCTAATACGACGTTTAATTATTTAGATACCCACATCAATTTATTGTTTTGAATAGAACCGATTTTTTATTTTATTTATGAAAAGCCTATCACCTCCCAAAATTAATGAATTAAAAAATCGTTGATGCTATAAAATTTTACAATAATTTAACAAGTGGATATATCGACAGCGTGGAAAATTGGATCGTGCAATATTCAGTGAGTGGACAGAGCAGAATTAATAGAAATGTGTGGTGCTTGAAGCGGAAAGGCCATTAAATCAGGTGAGCTGAAATATTGATTAATTCCCGATTATAAATAAAGCGCAGTTCCAGGACTTCCCCAAATTACGCGAATCCTCCAACGAACACTAGTACTTCAATGTTCTGCGCTTCCGGCCGCGATTATGATCAGCTATTAATAAAGAGAGAGTGGAGACCCTTTTTTAATTATTACTGTTGGTATTGTATGATTACCGTATAATAAAAGGAGTTGTGTAGCTTGAAATGTATACATTAACTGTGCCTACGAGATTTGTTAGGGGCACAAACAAAGTTGTTTGTGTAAGCGAAGGTTTATTTACAAAATGAAATGTTAATTTCCGCGGTTCGGGTTATTTCAATGTTTATTTTTAATATTGTGTATCTAATCTGTTTTAGTGGGAAAATGATTTTGCTTCGAGTTTTTTAATTCCTTAGTAATCTAGAGTTTCCTTGCGAAGGGATATCCGGCGCTGGCGAGATCAAAGGACATCAAACCTGGCTCGCAGTTGTAGCTGTAATGTTAAAATTATTATCATCAGTTTGTTTATGATTAGGACATACAAATACATTAGAAAGTTTTAATTATCCCTGTCCCCTCATGTAACCATTTCAATTTAATTGTTAAATTTCTTTACGTTACAAAACGTTAAAACCAGGTGTGAATTGCAGTTTTGAAACGATAAATATTTTAATTAGTTAACCATTAAAAGACGTTTCGTCTTCTACAATTTAAATTTTTCTGCAAGAAGTCAGGGAATTTTTATTTTATTGAGTTAACCATTAGACAGAGTTTTGAAGAGGCGATTCCAGTACAAATAGATTTCAATTCAGCATACCCAAGAATTTCTTGAATAAGTTACTGCTATGATTGCATATTAATAATGACGATCATTAAACACAAAATTCGCGCAATATTCGCTCACGGATGAAAATAATTTAAGCTTTCGGATGCGCTCATTAATAAGAGATGAGCTCGCGTTAATCTTCCGAGCAGTGAGAATGAAAAATGAAAAGGTGACGTTTTGCGGCGGTTGGCGGCGAGAGGGACTTTGACCGGGATTATCGGGGGGCTTAATCTGATGAAGGATTATGTTCTGCGTGTAATGGACAGCCATTATTTTACGCTCTTTGCAATTTTAATTAGACCGCATTTTACGACCGCGAAACGAAAACGCCGAAGATCGAATTGAATGACGTATAGAAACTCCGAATTGAACTAGTGGTTTCTTCAGGAAATCATTTCAAATGCAATTTTTGAGCAAAAGTAAGAAGAGGGAACCCTTGTAATTCATCATAAAAGTTTAAAGTTGATTTGGAAATTTTGAAGCAATTTCCGCGGGCGATAATTTTTCCAGATTTTTTTAAATCAGCTGGTGCACATTTAACTCACTCAAATTCCAGTTCAGAGTACTGTCATTTTGTTAATAGGTAAGGTGCGTCAATTATCTTTTAGTATGTCAAAAATATGTTATTTCTAAGCAACTTTGGAAATTTTCAAGCAAATTCCGCGGGCGATGATTTTTTAGAATTTTTTTAATCAAGTGATGCACATTTCAC
This sequence comes from Ocypus olens, assembly GCA_910593695.2. Classification (NCBI taxonomy): domain Eukaryota; kingdom Metazoa; phylum Arthropoda; class Insecta; order Coleoptera; family Staphylinidae; genus Ocypus; species Ocypus olens. Next base: position 35,119,385 of record OU343060.1, read on the forward strand.
TCACTCAAATTCCAGTTCAGAGTGCTGCCATTTTGTTTACAAGCAAGATTTGTCAATTATCTTTTGGTATATCAAATATATATGATTTCAAAGCAAATTTGGAAATTTTGAAGCAAATTCTGCGGGCAATAATTTTTTTAGAATTTTTTTAATCAGGTGGTGCACATTTCACTCACTCAAATTCCAGTTCGGAGTGCTGCCATTTTGTTTACAAGCAAGGTATGTCAATTATCTTATAGTATTTGAAAAATATGTTATTTTTAAGCAAATTTAGAAATTTTCAAGCAAATCCTGCGGGTGATAATTTTTTTAGAATTTCTTTAATCAGGTGGTGCACATTTCACTCACTCAAATTCCAGTTCAGAGTGCTGCTATTTTGTTTACAAGCAAGGTAATTGACGCACCTTTTGAAATGTCAAAAATATGTCATTTCTGAGCAGATTTGGAAAATTTTAAGATAATTCCAAGTGCGATGATACTTTTAGAATTTTTTTAATCACGAGGTGCACATTTTGCTCTCAAATTCAAGTTCAGAGTGATGACATTTTTTTACAGGCGGATTGCGTTCATTATTTTTATATTGGCCAACAAGAAATATTTTTCGAAATCCCACTAAATTCTGGACAAAATCGATAAATATGAAATTTATCAAAAAAATGGTGATGTTACTTTCTCCGATTTGATGGTATACATTTTTATTTTATATTTAAAATTTCATGGTCTATTTAAATTACATATATTCCAAATGTAATTCGAGTGGTTTGATATTGACGTTTGAAACTACAAAATTATGAAAGGTGAAAATGACAAATTATACTTCTAATCATTTTTTCGTTAGTCACAATTGTTTTTTTTAGAAATTTTTGAAATCGCCTTTAAGGATTTCAAAACGGATATTTTCGTTAAAAAAATTTTTAAATTTTTTCACAAATGGTCAAAATCTAAAACATAAAAATCGAAAATTTTAACAAATAAATAGAAAATTTAGGCCAAAATAAAGAATATTTGGGCCAAAATACAGAAAATTTAAATATTGATTCCCCATCAGAACACTTACAGACCGGTTTCAACCTTTCAAGTCTCATCAGTGAAGTTAGTTGATGGGGAACGGAAATTACTATTGGAATTTACGCAGAAAAATCAAAAATTTGGAACAAAAAAATCGAAAATGTAGATATAAAATATGGGCCAAAAAAATCAAAAATTTTATTCTGAAAATGTAAAATTCAAAGCAAAAAAATTAAAATTTCAAGTAAAAGAAAAATAATTTTCCATTTTCAGCCCCAAAAATAGCTCAAAATAAGTTTCCAACTAGAAATTCGAAAATAATCGCAAACAAATAAATAAAAATTACGCATAAAAAACAATAATTCCGGCTAACTCAACTAAACAGCAAAATATTAAAACTGTGGACCAAAAAACTCTAAAATACCAGAAAAATCAAAATTCCTGTATATAAGTCAATAATTTATTTATTTATTATTTTTTATTATTATAAGTAGTTTGACAGTTAATATCACATTGTTAATTTATTAGTGACTGCAGTTTCGATCAATCAATGATCATTATCAAGTAACCATACTTATTACTTATATAAAACACTTTTACTTATTGTTAGTTAATATCACACTGTTTATTTATTAGTGACTGCAGTTTAGATCAAACAATGATCTTTTTCGCGGATTGATATGAAATGTGAGATTTTTCGGACTGCTTTTAGGCCGTGAAATATCACTTTTGCGGACTTGGCTTTAAAAATGCTTATTTATGCCTAGGCTGTAAAAGTAACGAGCCAATCAGGTGACACTACGTCATGTTATTTCGCCAATCAGATGAGACACCGCATCGACCAACAGAAGCCGCCCGGAAATTTGTTTGACATTACAATGTATTTTTCGCTTAATTGAGAGTTGCCTTCGAATTTCCCGTACCAAAAAGGCCAAAAACAGGTTCCCCGAAATTTTAATAACATCGCGTGTGATTTCACCGACCCCCATGCGAGTCCCTAACTTATCCACGCACAAAAATCGAGTCGCCGAACGATGGCAGAAATTTGTTTGCCCTGGCCGACTCCTAGTGGCCCGGCATTTGACGTTTAAACGTCGTCTACCGGCTTATTTACCGGTACAGTAGAACGAGAGACTTTCCTTCAGATGTTGCCTGTGAAAGAAGCCCAATAACATCTTCTGCGAAGTATTAACAACCTTGCGTAAGTTTTCTCCGAGCACCGTGTGTTTACCTAACTTTCCCACGTAATTGAACCCGAGCAGCAATCAGAAAAATGATCGAAAAGGATTTGGAGGTTACGTATTATGTAAGTTTTATTTCAATTTAATCATTGAACGATAATAATATGAACATAATGACTTTAATATGTTTAATCGTAAAGAAATGTGTGTGATACTAAGAAAGTGCATTTTATTGGAAAGTTCCTGAATTCCTGAATCACAAAGTAATGGCTTCCACCATCAACCATATCAGTAAAGAAATGTATTGAAGAGTTTTACTCGAAATAATTATACGGTCCGTCCGATTTAAATACTCATTGCATGACACTTACGAAATCATGCATATTGTTTATGCTGGAGGCTTCTACTTCGTTATACATTTTAAATATTATAATAAAACACTTTTAACTTTGTTTTGCATAACTTATATATTTATTTTTGTGACTTAAGTTTCGGTAATACAATTACCATTTTCAAACAAGAAGTGTTTTAAAAACCGATTTACAAAGGTATATATACAGGTAAGATACAGATAAAAACTAATTACACAAGGGCTTTGAAAATAGGGGTGTAAATTAGGTCAAGCTGGTCGTTCAGTATAGGGATTTCCGGATTAGCGCGCATTTTGAGAATTTACAGGGACTCTAGTAAATCCATTTTGTGACCTTTCTTTGCAACATGTATAACGGAAAGTACATCCGCGCCAAAAGAATGGTTTTCATTAGAAGGTGTGTGGCAAAAGTTGATTTATCATGTTGCATGAGGCGGAAAGATCGTTGGTGTTCTTTAAGTCTAGTACTGAATTTTCGACCAGTTTGTCCAATATACACTCCTTTACAGTCTGTGCAGGTTAATTTATATATTCCTGACTTTTCGAAATTTGGTATGGGCGATTTCTGGTTAAAAATACAATTATTTAATTTTGTAGATGGTTTAAGGGGTCTGGCCACCTTGGTCGCGCGGAAAATGTTTATTTTTTTCTAAATTCATAAACTCTGAAGTATAAATGATTTTTGTTTTATTTTTTTTACACAATGTAGATAATAGTTTGAAGAATGTCTAACATATTTTTGAATGAAAAATATTTCAAAATGGCGGCGCTGTATACATTTCCCGGGAGTCCCTCCGCACAAAGGGGGGGATGTGGTGTCATCGATAGCTCTGTTCATTTGCATCTGAAAACGAAAACAAAAAAAAGAGCATATTTGTGGATAGTGTAGATACGACATCACGTAGCGATTTCTTTTTTTTTCGACTTTTTGAGAGATTGTGGCGAGCTGAAAAAAAAGTAATTTTTTCACCTAAATTTTAAGGCAAAAAGTCAACAAAAAAAAAACTAATCAAGTAATCGCAAAAATCCTACGTCATGCTTTAGATAATGTATCTGTCAGTATTGTGTTAAAATTTCAGAGCAATCGGACTGATAGTTTACTAGATTTCGATGACGCCAGTTCTGAAAATGTAGTTTCGAGATAAACGCAAAAGAAATTAAGTGTGCCGTTATACGTCCGACGGCGCGGTTTTTCTTTCTTAGTCTGACTCTTACCTTCAATCAGCGATTCCTGGTCCATACATATCCAAAACTAATTGTTTTATTCGAAACAGTGTGAGAATATTAATTCTATTATTATTATTATTATTCGTCGTGCGAGTCAAACCGCGCGGTCGACCGCCCGCAGCGGCTCCACTCTCCTAACGAAAAATACCTATAACTTCGACAATTTTGCGATTCTCAGTACCGCCAATGTCTTAAAATGTTCATGACATTTCAAACTTCATTATAAAAAAATAAAAAAAAAATTAAAAAAAAATTAAAATTCATGGTGGCCAGACCCCTTAAATGCGATATTTACATTCAGTTTTCTTAATATGTTACCAATTTGTGAACTAAAATTACCAAAAAATGTAAGAGATTTAAATTTTATGTTGGGTTGTATTGAATTTCCAGCGTATAAATATTTTGAATATTTTTTCATTCTGTAAGTTGATTAATAGTATTTGTAGTATATCCATTGGAGATGGCAATTTGTTTAATGATATTTAATTCATTCGTTAAGGAGTCATCAGCTAGGGGTAAATTAAATCCTCTGTGAATCATTGAATTAAAGGCGGCCATTTTGTGTTTAATAGAATGTCGAGATGTACTGGGGATCACTGAGTCTGTGCAGGATGGTTTGCGAAAAATGTTGAAAGTTAATTTATTGTTAATTTTAGTAATGGACAGGTCTAGGAAGTTAATATTTTGGTTAGTTTCGGACTCGACGGTGAATTTAATTTTAGACAATAACTATTTCTCTTTTGACAACAAATTCTACAAACAAACGGAGGGTCTAGCAATGGGTTCCCCATTAAACCCATTGCTAGCAGATATCTTCATGAAAAACCTTACACTAAAAATTTTGAACTCTTCATTAGGTAAAAAACATATTAAAATGTGGTATCGATACGTGGATGATATATTGGCTTGTTTTGTAGGATCAGACAGACAACTCAAACAATTCCTTGACTTCATTGATAACCTACACCCCAAAATTAAATTCACCGTCGAGTCCGAAACTAACCAAAATATTAACTTCCTAGACCAGTACATCTCGACATCCTATTAAACACAAAATGGATGTAAAACTGTTAAATTATTTTCTAATTTATCGAACCCTTAATATGTATTTGATTTGATTATTTCTTGACCACAATACATTTATACCGAGTGTCTGGGATACGGGGCGAACATAGGGATTTAACATGTAAAATTAAATATGTGTAATTATTAGCTCCCCTATTCATTTTAGAGAAAAATCGCATAGGAATATTTTTTAGAGAATTAAAAATTGTAAATGTATCATCCATTTAATTTACGTTTGTACCAGAATATACCTCAGAAATAATAAAAATAAGTTGAACAATAACCATTTAATAAAAACCCATGCTATGAGTTTAACAAATGTCATGTCATAGTGAAAATAATTTTGCTAGTCAGATATCAATTCACGCATTACTATGAACAATAACGTTGTTCATATTAAATGTGAACATTCATCTGCAAAAATTTCGGTCTGTATTTGATCGATCCTGCATTATTTCACAGAATACACGCCTAGTTACATCATCCACTATCAGTTTCTCCTCATGGCATTGATGCTTGTAGGAATGATAACCATGCTTCTTCGAAATTTTCTGTACAGAGAATTTAGACACGTTGCACTCACGAGCAATGCATCGTATGCTAGATGTTGTTTTTTTTTGACATTTGTCAAAGTCATGGCAAGGGATTTTAATTAATGGTAAATGGTTAAAATTATTTTTATTATTTCTGAGGTATATTCTGGTACAAACGTAAATTAGATGGATGATACATTTTCAATTTTTAATTCTCTAAAAATGTTTTTTATTTTTACGATTTTTCTCTAAAATGAATAGGGGAGCTAATAATTACACATATTTAATTTTACATGTTAAATCTCTATGTTCGCCCCTTATCCCAGACACTCGGTATATGAAAGCAAATAGGTTGATAGCAAGCTATCTATAGAACATAACTAATAAATAAAATTGTTTCCGAACGGATTCATTGCATTTTGAAGTATGTTTAGATTTTACTGCATCAATATTTTCAACAATTTCTGCGCAATCTATTTATTTGACATATCGTCGGCTTACAACCAAAACCAGATAAGTTACAATTCCACATTTTGAGATATCGAAGTTTTAAAGTTTAATATTACATCAAAAATCTTCTAATCTATTCTGTACACATGCGGATTCGAGTTTTCTGTTTATAACATACATATATGGTTTCGTCATTACTTGGTATAGTGAGTTTTACGCCCATAACTGCAATTATCTCAAAAATGATAAACTTGTACTTATCTAGAATAAAACACTTTTTACTTTGTTTGTATAACACTTTGATTTATTTGTTTGAATGCAGTTTCGGCAATTCAGCTTGCTATTATCAAAACTAAAGACTTTAGTTTTGATAATGATGATTCCAATATTTTTATTTTTTGAGACGCATTCCACACATGAAATAATGGAAGTCATGTTTCGCATTTTTTTTTAAAGAAGATATGCACGACTGTGCTGCAAGAAATCACTGAAAACGTCGGTCGTACGAACATTTATACACTCAGATGCAAAAAAAACGAGTAATTGGATTATTTTTGCAAAAAACGCGGGTAATTTTTTGTTTCAGTACTTTGAATAAAACTTATAGTGTTTTACAATCAAAGAAACCATCAGGATGTAGAAAAAAACAACATATGGTACTTATTACTTTATTTAATGAACATTAATACGTATACACGAAAGAAAATGCATTTCTGCAAACTTAAGAGGGATTAATAATGAAAATTTCTGTTAAATATGATTTCAATACTTCGTATTGCCTCCTCGAGCCCTAACTATTGCCTGCATACGGCGGCCCATGCCACTAATGAGCTCACAAATATCATTTTGTGGAATATTCTGCCATTCTTCCTGAAGTGCCACACAAGGCTCGTTTATTGTGGTTGGTGTAACTGCACGTCCTCTAACACACCTGCCTAGCATGTTCCAAACATGTTCTATAGGATTTCCGTCTGGGGTGCATGCAGGCCAGTTGAATTTTCTTATTCCAACTGCATCCAAGTATTGTGTGACGCACCTCGCAGAATGCAGTCTCGCGTTATCCTGCATCAGAATAAAGCCATCGCCGATAAATGGAGAAAATGGTACTACGTAATCTTGCAAAACCTCCTCAATATACCGCTGTGCAGTCAGCGATCCGCCATCAATGACAACCAATTCGGTGCAGACATCCATTGATATTCCTGCCCATACCATCAGGGAACCTCCACCATGGATAAACCGGGGCTTAAAGGTGCACTCTGCAAATCGTTCTCCTGGTTTTCTCCATACTCGTTCTCTTCCATCTGGTGAATGTAGGCAGAATCTAGACTCGTCAGTAAACAGTACAGTCCTCCATTGTGCCACTGTCCAATTTAAATGTTCGCGAGAAAATTGGAGTCTGGCTACTCGGTGACGTGGGAGTAATTTTGGTCCAGCTGCTGGTCTATAAGATTTTAAGCCAGGTTCTTGCAACCTTTGACGAACTGTCCACACACTCACAATTGTACCACGAACCTCACGAAGTTGGTTTTTGGTCTCCACTGAAGTCACATGACGATTCCGTAGAGTAGTAAGAACGATAAATCGGTCATCGATAGCAGTCGTTTTTCGATTCCTGCCAGATTCCGGCCTCCGAGTATTTCTGCCGGTCTCCCTAAACCAGTCAAATGCTCTTTGGACGGTAGAAAGACTGACATGAAGGAATCTGGACACATACCTCTGGCTTCTTCCAACTGCCACAAGAGCAACAGCTTTTGCACAATCTTCAGTACTTAGAACCATAATCAACACAACAATCTGCTCAGAGAATGACAGTTAATCTAAAATAAACAAGTAAACCCAGGAGCTATCTGTGCATAATGTCGAATGAGCAATAAGTAGCGAAGAATGCATACCTTTAAATTTTATTTTCGCTTATTAATGTTCATTAAATAAACTGATAAGTATCATATGTTGTTTTTTTCTACATTATGATGGTCTCTTTGATTGTAAAACACTAAAAGTTTTATTCAAAGTACTAAAACAAAAAATTACTAGCGTTTTTTTGCAAAAATAACCCAATGACCCGGTATTTTTGCATCTGAGTGTAGTATCGTCGAACCCATTAGCCGTACAAAACATCATCAGGTAGATTTTGGAGATCTTGAGTTATTCTATGTAGTGGTGTATTTCAAATTTGCGCTTAATATTAATATACTATTATTAATTTGTTTATAAAATCCAATAGCATTTTTAATTGTCAACTCACCAACTTAAAATTTTGGAAAAAAATATTATCATGTTCCCACTCAATTTCAAAGAAACAGTGAAAATTTGAAGACGAAACTCCAACGGGTTCTTAACACATAAATTAATGAAACAACTATGTTTATTTTAATTTGTTTCACACATTTGTAATCGTCGACGTGGTAGCTAGATTTTTACTTCGATTTTTTGGTTTGTCTTCGAGTTTTCTCGAAATGGCTTTAAAGTGCTTGAGCTTCCGTTCTATAATCCTGAAGAGAAAAAAAATCGGTATTAACATTCTGATATTGTTGTTAACCCACATGAAAAATTTAACAGGGTTATTTACAGGGTCATTAATATTCTGCAAACTGGATTGTGCAGCTAATCTTTTGATCATACCTCTTAAGCCGTCGCATGGTCCATTTCCATGCAACATCAAAATCATCTGTGTGATTACCGCTTTGATGTTACATCACTTGCCCCAGCTAATATGCAATACTTCGGTCTCAGTGCAGTAAACGTCGAAATTTACGTATAAAACGTCAGTCATCGTCGGACTTTTGAAATGTTTTCCTCACTGAATTTGATCTGTTCGTATTTTCGGGTAATGTGTTAGTGCTTTTATCAGTAATATTATTAATAGGCATTTCTCAAAATCTTGGCAAGCTCATTTTGTCTATAATTATTGTACCGCAGATTGGTACACATCTGACACTTGGTGTCACTAAATTTAATTTCTCAAATTATGATGTGCAAACTTTCTGTACGGCAAATTGTCTTCACGAATCTAACCCGTGACTGATTTTTCCCAGGCAATTATTAGCGTCTGGATCACTCTTGCTTAATGCGTCTATAAAATCGGCACTCCTTCTTCGCAGTCGTTCCGATCTTTGCCGAAACAAGCATTCGTGATCCTGACACTCAGATCATGGGCATTCGTTAGATTACTGTTGAAAATCACACAATTACCACAGTTACATAGTTGCCGCATTTTGGAGGTTATAAAGTATGCCACATAAAAATAAACATACACGGACATCATTCGGATGTTACATCAACAGCTGGGCATATTCGGATGTTTTTATACAAAATATATAAAACCAGGTCTCCTGCGCGCCGTCTACGCAGTAAGGTACGGAACTAAAGATATACACTAAATCATAAAGTTCAGTTTTTTGACATCCCCGAAATTTTACATACGCTTTTCTATCTCCTTTTGTAGATTATTTAACACGTAAAACGTTATGACATCCAATTTTGGATGTCACAAAGTTTGCGGATGTCAAAGAGATATTAAAAATTTCATGAATGGATTTCACAACGATCGGTGGATATATCTATATCGAGTGTCTGGGATAAGGGACGAACATAGGGATTTAACATGTAAAATTAAATATGTGTAATTATTAGCTCCCCTATTCATTTTAGAGAAATATCGTAAAGGAATTTTTTTTAGAGAATTAAAAATTGTAAATGATTCATCCATTTCATTTACGTTTATACTAGAATTCACCTCAGAAATAATAAAAATGAGTTGAACAATGGACCATTAAAAAAAACCCTTGCCATGAGTTTGACAAATGTCATGTTATGGTGACAATTGCCCTCATTTACTTATAACCAATGAAATCGAATAACGTTGATGACATGATCCAATAACATTCTAATTACGATGAGTAACAGACCACGCTGCATGTTATGAATGGCAATTCACCCTAGGTGGTATCTAATCAGATAATCTCTCATGTTGGTATTGCCTAGCAACGCGTTGGTTCATTTTCGTTAACGTATAAAACGTCAGTTATTGCCGGACTTTTAAGCAGTTTGCTCCTGAATTCGATCTGTTTGTATTTTCGGGTGAAGTGTTAGTGCTTTCATAAGTAATAGTATTCATAGGTATTTCTCAAAATCTTGGTAAGCTCATTTTTACTACAATTATTGTCGCGCAGATTAATACACGTCTGACACTTGGTGTCACTGAATTTAATTTTTAAAATTAAGAAGTGTGAACTTTCTGTTTGGCCAATTGTCTTCTCGAATCTAACTCGTGATTGATCGAACAATTTTGTTCATTTTTTTGTATAAACAACTGAATAACACAAAAACGGCCCGGTTTCAACCCCCATAACCTAGGTAATTTTAATTTCCAAGTATCGAGGAATCCAAAAATGCTAAAATATACAGGGTGTTCCATTAAAAAAAACATAAGTTTGGTCTGTAACTTTGTTATGAGACACCCTGTATAAATTTAAACATTTTTAAGGCATGCAGCTCACTATTCTGCACAACTTTTGTATAAAACATTTTTCAAAATTTTGACAAATAAGCACGTGATTGACCGATCCCAGAGCTCTGATACACCCTGTATATGGCGAAGGGAAGTAACGGTCGTCACTTGTTGGAGTTAAATGTAAAATTCGGAGTCTTATTCCGTAACGGGGATTCGACCAAGGGGCAAGACAAGTCCTATTTACTTTATCATAAAACCAAGCTTTCGGAACGAGTTTATTCCTTCTTCAGGGAAATTACACTACAAATGTTATGAAAAAAATGTGCGTTAGTGTTAAAATTTAGAAAAATGATTTTACGTTTACTTACATGTGAAATAGTTAAAAATAATAGTTGCTACATCCAGAAAGTACTTGAAGAGTCATGTTTGTTACTGTTTATTAAAATTACGGTTGATGAATCGGATGTAAAGCGATAAAACTATGAGAACGATCACAAACACATTAAAAATGGCGTCAGTTGTCAATTGCTATTGACGTATCGAAAATCGATTGCCAACCCCGTCTGGAAAAATACAGGCTCGCCAGCGTTACAACACCCGCCAGTGCAAGTGAATGCGAGACCATATACGGCACAGAACACATACCTTTAGAAATGAAACCTGCATGTTAAATTTCGGAAACACGATTTTTGGCGCCGCCTGGTGTCGGGGTGGCAAATTACTGCGATTTCCGCCAAAATTTAAAAATGTTATACTCGTCTACACGATATATTTTAATTTAATAACACTAAAAATATAATCAATTATGTTTTTTGAGCACATAATTGATTATACTTTTAGATAGTACATAAATGAAGAAGTTACTGTTTTTGGTAAAAGAAAAAAGATTGGATTTCACAAAATAAAAATAAAAATAGGCCTACATGGAAAAAATATATTTAACAGAATAATTATATACATTATTATTAACAAAATTAAAAAAATTATCAAATATAAAAATATCACAACAATCAGGTATTAGGGTCTTGTTCAGGTGCAATGTTCCATCAGGTCTCTTCGTTCTTCTTAGGATGTTTCTTTCAGGCGTCGTAACAGGTCAGTTGTTTGCTCGTATCCAGGATTCATGACATTAAAATAGTTAAAAAGTAAATTAGTGTAGTTATATTGTCTTACTTCTTAGTGTCGGAACAGCATTGCAATTCAATTTTTTGCGGAAATGGTTAACAAAATGTTTATGAATAAAATGATCTTCACATGAATGAAAATTTAAACAATGAAGACTGTTCAATATCACAAATGGTTTTCCATGTTTTAAGATATTTTTTCATTTTTGGGGAATTCATAGAAATGTTTATTTTTGTAGTCGACATTATATCCGATATATCGGAAAAGAAAGAATTTTGACATTCTGGATATTTACAAGAATATTTAATACGGCCATTTGATGTTTCCATTACTAATAAATACAATTGACGAGTTTATAAGACAGAATATATAATAACTTACCTTCAAACATGAATTACTAGCCCTCACGGCACCATTGAGGTTAGTTAATAAAAATGGTGAGACTCATTAAGCGTTGCCGCATATACATCGAAGTATAAAATATACAATGCACATGATTATATTTAATAAACAGTAATATTATACTTTCATGACTTATTATGACAAATATAAGCGATAATGAGTCTAATTATGCTTAAAACATAATTTTAATTGTTAAAATTATTACTTTGTAGTGAAATTTTAAGATCATTAAAAACGATAATCCCCATAATAAGATCTTTGATAAATCTGGCAACATCGAGGAACCATCTTTACAAAAGCGAAAATTTGAATTTTGAATAAACCAGAAAAAGGGGAACAAGAAATTAATAACTCAGCATGGTTCTGCTGTTGGAACATGTACCATGTTATTAATTAATTTTAATGCATTCATAATAAAAAAAACTACATTTATAAGTTGATATAATTATTATCAATATTAGATCAATACTTTATAAAGTATAATACATGTGGTGGTCTATAGAGCTATATATACAAAGTAGTATCCAAGCGAGTAGGATATGTGTAAATAAGTTGCCCAATTCAAAGTATGGTAAATAAAACACTTATTTAATTTATTTTCAGTTTATATCTCAAATTATATTATAAAGTAAAATAAAATAGTAGGTAGTTTATTGTCAAGAAAATGTTTTTAGTGATTATTAGTGATGAAAAAAGGTAACAGTACAGATACAGATAATCTTGACAGAAAGTCAATTTAAGATTTTTGAATTCAAATGCTATCCATTGTTGTTAATTGTAATTCTCACTGTCGGAATAATCTGTTGAAAGCGAGTCCTCTGTTAAATGAATAATTACTTCATCAACAGCTGTGTCCATGAGGCCATCTAATCTCCACATTTTTGCTTCTTCTGCAATAACATGTTCAATTGTCTTTTGCCACTGAGATGGTGTGACTTTTTGGATTGCATCATGAATTAATTTTTTCATATCACTAAACTTGAATGTAGTGTTGTTTGCAGCAACTTCACTCTTTATAAACCCCCATACCAATTATATAGGATTGAGTTCACAATGGTATGGTGGTAATCGTAACACTGACATGTTTTTGTCTTTTGCCATTGCATCAACAACATAATCCTTATAAGGTGGTTTATTAATTGTAACGAGATGCATAAGTTCAGCCTTTAAAAATGTGTCTCCATAAGCAATATTTTTTGAAGCAAGCCACTTGCTGATATCTTCTTTTTTCCATGTTGAAGTAGGAATTTTGTCCCTTACTCTGCTATAGTAGGAGGCATTATCCATAACAATCACCGCATTAGGAGGTAATTTGTTTAGCATATTCTGAAACCATTCCTCAAGCCTGGCGGCATTCATTTCATCATGGTAATCACCTGTCTTAATACCCTCAAAAAGTAACAAGCCCCCATAAAAAAAAACATTTTCAGATCTAATATGAAGAATTATTAGCCTTTTGCCTTTTCCTGATGGATTCCTTAATCCTGTTGAGAGACCTTCATTTAATGCTTGTCTGTGGCTTTAAATAGTTTCATCACGCCAAATGTAGTTTTTAGTATAACCTGCATTGATCCACGTTTCATCTAAATAAAAGACTGGTCTTTTCTCAGCACGGAACTTTTTATTTTTCTCAAAAATCTTTTCCTCCAAGTAGTAATGTCCTGTCGTTCAGTTGGCATGCTTTTTCGGTTTCGTTTCGAATATCTACAAACACATTCATATTTAATACAATGTCAGCAACATTTTTTGTAATGATACTGAAGGATATTCCAATTCTAGTAAACATACAATCTCCAATATGCACAGTAAGTAACATCGGAGGTAAGCACCCTACGTTACCCCCTAAACCTAGTATATTGAATATAATTTTCCTCATGGTATATGTAAGGTACTTACAATTAAAAGATCTTATTTTATCATTTTTATTACTTCTGATTATGCTTCATTAAGACTGCTACTTTTATAACTAATTACTTAAGATTAATGTTACTCGTACCTAAATTTTAGCTCTCGCAGAACTTTGTATAGTTTTGAGCGACTCATACTTGGGATTTCATCTTTCTTGCTAACCTCAAGATGTACCGCATCCACTGTAGGAATTTTATTTTCCAAAAAGAAGGAGTGCACTGTCTTTCGGATAAGATATTTATGGTGTTCGTCTAGATGAATTATAGGATTTCTTCTTAGCTGTTTGGGTGGTTTAACACTTTCTGTTGATTGTTGCACTCGCAAATACTTTTCAATTGTACTAACCCCACATCCTTAACAACACACAGACCTGATTAGCATTGTTAACTTTTAGAATTTACTACATTCCTACCAGTATATTCGTGTGTTTTTCCATACACGCTTGTTTTGTCCAATTGGAAAAGTCTGTTGATATGCTAGCAAATACCGTAACAATCATGTTTCTTTCCCCTTTAGCGTAGGAGTAACATTCTACAACAACTAACATTCTTTATGGATGAGCGTTAATTCCTCACATTAGAATTACACTTACGCCTGTTACGGGCTCCAATATTTTCCATATTTTTACCCAGAGACACGTTGAAAAAAAAAGGAAAACTCTAAAAGCAAGTGGATAACCAAGAAAAAAGTCTCGTTTCGGCGAAACATCGCTATTATGAAAATAATTTTCACATACCTTTTGAGAGCTAATAGGGCACGACGAATCTTGAAAAAGACTTATTTTAATACAGAAACTTGCAAATAGAAATTAACGATGAAAACTGATATAAACGAACCACTATTATGACAAAACAATATGGCATTTGACATATGAGGCCAGCAGCATATTCTGTAATTGGCATCATGTAAACGGGATTTCCCAACTCACCAATGAAATCACTGTATATTAAATTTCGATCTAAAATTCAAAATACAGCAGGAAAAAAATGAACTATAGTTATAATATACAAATTTCTTTTGTATCATTTAATATCTGGCGTGGCACTGGCCACGGCAGTAGTTGTTTCAATAAGTTATTTGTTTGTAATCTTACTAAGACTTAATGTTGCAGAGTCACGAACAGGCTAAATATTCATATATTTAGGCTATTTTTCGTCTTTATTACTTTCAAGTGAAGCAAAATTTACAGTTTATAAACGTGATGTATTTGTTAAGAACTAGCAATATTACGAACCAAACATGATCCAGACACATTAAAACTAATATGGCGCCATTAACTACAAACAAACTAACAACTAAGAGATGGGATGCACGAGGCAACGAAGGACACAAACCCAAACATTGCCAACCTTGTCAGGCAGCGCCATAAGTGAAAACTTATTTTATTATTTTACAGCGAATTAAAGTAAGTTGAACAGTTTAGCAAAGCAAATTAAACAAGTGAAATTATATATAAACAACGGTACACAATCCATATTGCAGGTAAGGTGGTGGTGTTTATGCGATTATCTAAGTAAACAGAAAGGAAAATTACACTCAGAACTAAAGATCAGATTTGAAATTCAAAGTTTTTAATTGATTCCGTTAAATATTAAACATCTCAAGAAA
This sequence comes from Ocypus olens, assembly GCA_910593695.2. Classification (NCBI taxonomy): domain Eukaryota; kingdom Metazoa; phylum Arthropoda; class Insecta; order Coleoptera; family Staphylinidae; genus Ocypus; species Ocypus olens. The sequence continues at coordinate 35,134,718 of OU343060.1, forward strand.
AAGGTCTACTACACCTGTAAAATCTATGTGTCAAGAACTTCTGTGTTATTAAAATTAGGTGGGAGTTAACCATCTCTTCTGTAAGATACAATCGCTCTTGTGTTGAATGATACGGCGTTTCAGCCACTGTAATCTCTAGCTTCGGTGTGAGTGATATTTCACAATCACGGACTAGTATATTTTATAATAACGTACGAACGCGCGACTATTAACCAATCAGAAAAACGTAAATGAAACGTACATGGGTGGTAATTATATTATACAGTGAGATCAGAAAGTCGAAAATTATTGGCAGCACATTTTCTAAAAAATCCTTATAATAATTCAAGTAAAATTTTATTGGCTGTCTGGAATTCTCCAATGCAGTACAGTTTACATTTTGGTAATTTTGACATTTTAATGTTACTTAAAAATAGCATTGTGTTCTTTTATCTTCCGATTTTGCCTATTATAAGCATTATCTGTTATTTCTGGAACTGATCATCACTAATAATAATATACATGTAGGAGTCATATTCTAGCTATTTTACTTAAATTTCAGGGTTTTCCATGCCAAAATTTTCATTCTTATTGACGCCCATGTTAGTTAGGTTATGTTTTAGGGTCTGCAACTAAAGGGTGTTTTTTAAGAGCTTGAGAACTTTAAATAATAATACAAGTCAGAAATATTGTTGGAATTATTAATTATTATTATAATCTGGTAGATAATTTCAGGGCATTTATTTTTTAAATATGATTTCCGGCATATGTCCGCCGCGGCTACGAGTTACATGGCCCATTCGATCAGTCCAATTTCTCAATAAACCTGGCCGTATCGCGTCAATGGTGGCTTGAATATTGGCTTCCAATGCTTCAAGATTTGCTGGTTTGTTGGCATAAACCAATGACTTAACATAGCCTCATAAAAAGTAATCAAAATACGTTAAGTCGCACGAACGAGGGGGGCAGTTAACGGGATCACTTCTGGAAATAAAGTCGTCACCAAATTGATTTTGCAATAAATTGATGATTAAGCGCGTTGTATGGCAAGTTGCGCAGTTTTGTTGGAACCAAATGTTGTCGATGTTTACCTGATTTTTGGAAACAAAAAATCAGTCAGATTGGCTCAATACGGCTCGCCATTCACCATAACGGCAACTCCTTCCTCATTGCGAAAGAAATAAGGACCGATCATGCCGCCAGCGTGTAAACCGCACCAAACAGTCAATTTTAATGGATGTAACAGTGTTTCGTTAATGGCTTGAGGATTGTCTTCGCTCCATATACGGCAATTTTGCTTAATAACGAAGCCATTTAACAAAAAATGAGCTTCATCACTAAACACAATTCTTCGATAAAAATGCTCATCTTCGGCCAGTTTCAAATTAGCCCAATCAGCAAAAATGCGACGTAAACGATGGTCATTTGGCTTTAATTGTTGCACAAGCTGTATTTTATAGGCACGTAATCCAAGATCCTTACGTAAAATTTTCCACGTAGTCGAACGATAAAGGCCAGCAAGTTGAGAATAATGACGAATCGACATTTCGGCGTCTTCTTCAACACTTTGCGCTACAGAAGCAATCTTCGCTTCGGTACGCACATTTCTTTGTCTTGTTGATGGTTTTGAATCGAGAAGAGTAAAATTAGTGCGAAAACGATCAATAACTGCACGAATTGCTTGCTCACTAAGCTGATTATGTTGGCCGTAAAATGGAAGAAGTGCTCCATGAACTTCGCGAATAGATTAATTTTTTTGAAAGTAAATTTCCACAATTTGGAAGCGTTGTTTTGGCGTTAAACGATTCATGATGAATTGCCCAACCTTACTGAACAGAAATGTCAAAACAGTTTGACATTCTCATTGAGTATATATAGACAACTACCATCGAAACTTCTCATGCAGCTAAAAAAACACTCTTTATTTTCGACTTTTTGGTCTCACGGTACACACATTTCATTTACAAGCCGGCTGTAACATACTTGGGAGTTATCCGGCGAATTTTACAATATTGGGCATTTGCAGAAGTGATCGTAGATTAAGACTTTCATTTAAAAGTAGCAATTAAATTAAGAGCTTGTAGCTTCATTTATTAACAATATAAGTAACAATATAATTTACGAGTTACGCTATAAATTAGATCTATGGTTGTGCCGGTGAGTAACTCAAGAAATATATTTCAAATTTACAGTGATAGGCTTACAAGGCATGTGCATAGATAACGCACTCATATTAAAAAATAATGTAAACATATATTTTTTTTGCATAGGAAACTATAGTCTTTTCTGCCAGAGGTACCATTTAACAGCGTATTATGTGACAACATTTAAAAATGGTGATGTGGCCATCATGTTACTTTCTCCGACTTGGTGGTATCACTTATATTTACGCTTTCATGGTTTATTTTCAATTCAAATCATGTTTTAAATTCACATACAGCGTTTTGTAGAATCGGATGAAACTGACGTTTAAAACGTCAATTTTATGAAAGATGAAAATGACAAATTATACTTTAAATTCTAATAGTCAGTTTACTTGAAAACCAAAGAGAATTCGAAAAATACTTATTCTTTATAAGTTGTTCATTTTGGCATTCTCTGCAATTATTATTAAAATAAATTTGCTGTAACTATTATTGTTTCACAATTTTAAACCAAAAATTACAAAAAAATAATAACTATTTAATAACTATTAATTTTCAAAAACCAGACATTTTACGAAAAATATTTTCAAACAAAAGATGTCGATTTCTTTGTTTTCTTCATGTTTTGTTCAAGTGCGTTTAACAATATTTTTCATATTAAAAAAAATATCGGAGAAAAACAAAAAACGGTTAAGGTAAACACCCACTTCCGGTGTACGAAATTTTACCTAAAGCTTTTCAGTTCTTTGGATTATCAAATAAGGATTATGTTCAAAGTTTCATGTTAATTGATGTAGTAGTTTTTGTGCATTTTAATTTATAACGCTCGTTTGCGACATAACCTAAAATTGTAGCAGTTAAGTTGAGTTTAATAGTTAGTTTACTCAAAGCAAAGAGATTTCGAAAAAACTTATTCTTTATAAGTTGTTCAATTTGGCATTCTTTACAATTATTAATCATGTAAATTTGCTGTAACTATTATCGTTGCATAATTATAAACCAAAAATGAAAAAAAAAATAATTTCTTTCTCCAATAAAAATGATTTTATGAGAAATATTTTCAAACAAAACATGTTAATTTTTTCGTTGTCTTCAAAATTTATTCGAACGTTTTCGTAAAATCTTTTATATTTAAAAAAATATTTGAAAAAAACAAAAAACGGTTCAGGTAAACACCCACTTACGGCGTACAGAATTTTACCTAAAGCTTCTCAGTTTTTCAAATTATCAAATAAAGCTTATGTTCAAAGTTTCATGTTAATTGTTCTATTAGTTTTTGAGATACAGCGCGCACAGACACACAGACCCAATTTTTTTTTCAGAAATTCTTGAAATGGCATCTAGGGACCCCAAAACGGATATTTCCGTAAAAAAAAATTGAAAAAAAATCACGATCACAATACTTTCTCGTACTTCGTAACGGAGAAAGTAAAAATGGTAGATGAATTTAGCTTAGGATTAAATACAGGGACACTCACTTCACGCCCTGCGGTCGTTCAGAGCGACTTGTATATAGACACAACATAGGTAGACCACGGATTCAATCTATAGAGAGGTTACATAGGCCCCAGAACAAGGGATGTGATGACATGAAAATGAGATGAAACAACCTTCCAAATTAAAGTTTTAAATTTATGTCACACAAATATCTTATTAAACTATCAAATACCGGGTGACCCAGGGATCTGTAAAAGCCCCATAAATTATTTGCTATTTGAGATATCGACTACTAGTTTTCTTGAACTGGTACCCACACTTATTTTACATATTTTAAAAATATGTATGTTTTTGTACAGGGTGTCCCAATATACATAACAGACCAAAGTTATGTTTTTTTTAAACGGAACACCCTATATTTTATACTATATTTTCGACCATCTTGAGAAGCTGATACAAATAGTATAAGATGGTATGGGTCTATTATGGACGGTTGGTTAGTTATGGGCAAATTTGTGGCAAAAACATGTAAACTTTGAAACATTGCAGAAGCGTTCCTAGCAAAGATAGCATCATTTTTTATATACTGGAAAATTTCCCACATCATAAAGAATAATACACTGTAACAAATGAATTTGTTACGTTGCGGAATAGGCCCGAAATGTTTAAGCATACGGCAAAATTAGAATTATAATTTCTGCATCATAGTGACATCTCGTGCGGAATAGGTGAAACTGACGCAGGGATCTCTATGCGTAAATGTAAATCTCTACTGAGCCGGAGTGGTGCGGGAAGTTTTTTTCGAAGAGAGAGGTTTCCTCGTTAGGAAGAAGATGAAGGAGGCTCTCTTCTTAACCACCTCTGGTGCTAATTGGTTGTGTTCTAAGGGGCCGACGAAAGATTATCCGAAATCACAGGTAAATTTTCAATCAAGAAGTAATCTGTGTTTAATTGTACCTAAGTTGAACCATCCGTGAGTGGATGATGGTGTAATTTGTCTAATTCAATTAATAGAGTTGTAATGTCGGAATATTTAGTGCGTAGTCAGCACATTTTCGAGGTTAGAAGCACGTGGCGGATGTCGCGTTAATTGATTGAATAACAACCCTGTTGATTTCAATAAATTATTAGTAAACGTGGGTTTCGGATAATCTTTCGCGTTTGTTAAGTGTTTGTTTTGTACGTGTGTTTGTTCTCTTTGAATTATAGATATTGGGGCCGGCGAATAATTTAAAAACAAAATACGGAACACCAGGTAACGTGTTTTTTTCATAATAAATTGACTACAGGATTCGGTGTACCCAACATCGATATTTTTATGTGATACTAATTTTTTTAATCCTCACTTTTCATCTTTGAAAATCTTTCACTCAAAATTTTAAGATAGATTGCTGCTTGCGTAATTTCATATTGTAAATTTTAAGATTGCAAATGTGCAACATTGTAACAGATTTTAAATTTTCAAGTTGTAAACTTTTGAACATATTAATTATAATTGATCAATTTATTGTTGATGAGCACATGGTGCATTTATAATCACCAAATATTTTTATGAATGTTCTATTCATATTTCATTAGCAGTGTCCGTGAGAAGAATCACTGTCGACCCACCCTACCACAGTCAATTAACTTGCCGTTCCAATTCATCTGATGCTGAAATGTAGGAATGGAATTAACATCCCCTCCAGAAGCGAGCTGCTGATCGAGGATCAAGATTATCCATCGACAACTGTCGGATGAAAACGGGTGCGTTGCGTTTGTCACAAAAGTTGCCGTTACCCCTCATCGACGGAAGGGGGGTGCTTTGATTTATGGCTCAAAATGTTCTCGATCGCCCACCAATCGTGGCTAGGGTATTCTTCGGTTCTTTTAACGACACGGCATCGACCGCTCGACATTCGGGCCGAAATCAGGAAATACTTATATTCCATGTATTTATTTTACAGAAAATGTTTTCTCTATTTAGTAATGCATTATCCGTTTATATTCCGAATTGAATTCCATTTACGTAATAGACTTTCGTTATACATTTGTGATTGAAATTACTACTATAAAAATGCAAGAAAATGCATTGTAAAAAAAAAATTTGGTTTCAATAATCATAACAAATAAAATGTAACAATATGGCGATTGCTTGATACTTCCCGAGCATTTACTTTTATAATATAATAATGGTATATGGAATAAAAGAAACAATTGAATTTATTGTATTATACACTATAAAAATGTACTGTGGTAAAAAATTTAAAAAATCTAGAAAAACATTCCAAAGAAATCCTAAAAAGTCCTGATTACAATTCGAGAAAAAAAAGATAAAAGTTCCAGTATAACAAGTTAGAAAAAAATTCACAAAAACAATCCTGAAAAAAAAGGAAAGTTTGTAAATTTTAATCTTGCTACATCGACGTTTTTAACAAGTTTTAATATGTTGAACTGTTATGTTATCGAGCAATTTTATTAATCCTTAATGTTTAACGGTTTATTTTTCACATCTTCCATGTAAGTAGTATTTTCAAAAACACGTGCAAAACCTCAAATACATTTAATCAATTAAAATTAAGTTTGTTTTTCTCTTCAATGTGGAATATGCCTATTATATCTACTTTTGGGGTTTATTATTACCCTATTTATTTAGGTAAATTAATTCATAAAAATATAGATCAAGGTTGATTTGAATAGTTAGGAAGTCTACATTTATTTAACAATATGAAAAATAGGTCTTTATTTTTACAATTTATCTTTAACAATAATTTAATAATTTATTTAATTCTTTTAGTTATATGAATTAAATATTTATTTTTTATTTTATATTATTTAAATAGCTTACATAGAGCATAATATTGAAGATATTAAGGAAATAATCTTTATTTTAAAATATAAAAAAAAAATATTTAATTTTACAATGAAAATGTTATGTTTTTCATTATCAATAAGAGAATGTGAGGGTGCATTAGGCCTTTATTTGTTAGTTTCTATGATTCGGACTCATGGGAATGATTATTTTTAATCATTTAATATGTTATGATAAAATTTAAAAATTTATTTTTACAATAGTATTTATGATTCCTTTAAGATTTAAAAAGAATATATTTTGATTAAATCAATGATTTTATTTTATTATAACAATATTTTTTTAATAAAATTTAAGTTTAATTACTTAGTTTCTCATATTAGCTATAGATTTGTGATTTACTTAGATTCGTAATGATTTTATTAACATTTTGAATTTGTTCTTTAATGATTTTAGCTAGATCAAAAAGTTTTGTAGCGCTTTCAATTATACACAAATTATTTATCTAATGTTCATTTTATGTTTTTCTTTTCATTCTTATTTCACTACAAGTGTTAAGCTACTGAACATAATTGTAATTTTATTGATTAAAATGTTACATTTCAAAGTAAAAGTTTTGAATTTGATAATTGCCGATTAGATTGCAAAAGTACGTGAAATATGAATTAAATATGAGTTAGTTTTATTCAGCGTATGTTAGTTTGGAACGGATTTTGAGTTGTGTATCATCCATTTAAACGAATTCCTTTTAAAATTTAAAGGGAAGGTCGAACGCAGGTACTAGGCGTAAAGAATGGGAACATCTGGCAAACGAAAAAGCCAAGGTTGCCAGCCCTATAAATATTTGAAAATTGATTTTCATAGAGACTGTTTAAATTAATAAAAGTTTTTAAGTTTTCGCGGTACTATTATTACTATTATAGTCATTATAGTATTTGTACTACTATTACTATTTTCAAAAAGGGACACTTCAATTTCTCTGTTCTTTTACTTCTTTGATTTAGTCGATGTATAATTTAATTGAGCTCTTACTTTTTTAGGCAACGAGAAAACTTAATTGTGTGATTGCACAAATTTCACCAGTAGATGTTTAAAATTTTCCATTGATTGATTGGGAAAAATACGAATAATATAAATGCAGATTACATATTTGATTTGATTTACTTTCTTCATCTGGGTCTGCGGAATGAATATGTGGGGTCCTTAAAACAAACACTCCCCCATTTTTGATTCTAGCACTACCCAGACACAATATGTTTCTACATCTTAAATATAAATTTCCATTTTGTGTCATATTTTGTGATATATAAACATATCATGGACATAAAAAGTTTTAGTAGAGTCGCAGATAACTTCCATCTTGTTACTTAGAATACTGTCACAGTACTGTTCAACTTTCTTCACCAGAACATTCAATTTACATATTCTATGGAGTCCAAAATTTACAGATTAGCAGTGCAATATAAAACTTCCAAACAACTCCTTAGAAAGAGCTTATATAATTTTAATACTCAAATAGTTTTGAAGTTACAGTTTATATAATTCAAAATAACTTTAAGATATCTTAAAAACTGCTGAGATATCGTCAGCATATATCACCATTGACCATTCTTCAATGTCTATCTTATGTGCCCAGTAATAAATTAAATCTTATTTAAAGCTTATATTTTCCTATTTTCTATTCATAACTGTACATTTTATGATATTTCCAACACTTTTTTAAGAACAATAAGTAATTAACGCACACTAATAACATATGAGTTATTTAATGTACATTTCCTACAGTAGGTATAGCACAGTAATAATTTAATAGTATTATAATCTTCATAAAGATATCAGCTTAATTTTCCTATTTCCTATTCATAATTGTACATTTTATTACACCACTTTACTAGGATATCTTTTTGGAAGTTTGTGTTGAAACCTCGTCTTTAGAAGGTAGAAAATGTTCGAATTTGGTCATAAATTACAATTTATATTTAATTACGAAGTACGAGAAAGTTTTGTGATCGTTTTTTTCTAATTTTTTTTTAACGGAAATATCCGTTTTGGGGTCCCTCTCTCTTGTATACAAACGGATCATGCATTAGAAATTCCAGAGAACGTTTTGGTTCATTCATTCGGTCCGTCCGTCTTCTACCTGGCCCTTCAGTTATGCCGGCGGGTGCCCGCCCTTGCTGTCATCGTTCGAAAATTTTCGATTGAGTGGGGATAGGTATGTCCGCCATTTCTGCCAGGATTTTGTGACAAACGCCAACGTTTCATTTTCATTAGTTTCGTACTGTCAAATGTAAGTAAGTTGTCTATAGAACGGTCAAATATACCAATCAATTTAATTATTGTTTCCATTTCTTTTCTTTATTATTCTTCTTTAAGTGTTTGCGCTACACTAACTGGCGCCCATATAAAAAAAGGGACCCACAATCTTCACCCAGCATATCCGCTGAACTGACTCTAGCCGTGTATTTGTTAACCGGTTTTCACGGCGCGTTTAAAAGTAAAAGATAAATTTTAAAACAAGTAATTAAAATTCCAACAGAAAACCGTGTTACAACACATCGGCTTTGGTTCTCTTTTATTCACAGTCCTTTACAGGGTCACAACATACGCAAAACAATGGATAACTATTTTTTTTTTCAAAAGGAACACCCTATATAAGTTGTCACCAATCTATGGCATTTTTAATAAGCTTTCCAATGATATACAATTTGTATAACAAAATATTAAGGATACTTGAGATTTATCAATAAACACATATTTGTTTTGTCACCTTCTGACGATTTTTGGATTTTCAACCAAAACTATGCATTTTCAGGAAAAATTATAAGAGACCAAAGTTGTAGAGCGAAAAATTTTCGATCGACATAGGTCTTTCAACTTTTAGGATAATGCGTGTATTGCCCGCCAGAGCGCGCAAAATCATGACCGTATATGCATTTTAGCGTTTTCTTTTCAGATTTTTTATTAATAAATTGCACTATACTTTATTTTCCGCACCCTCTAGCGGAAAAACGGGAAATTATAGGGAAATTAAAATGGCCCATATCGATTGAAAATGTTCCGCTCTACAACTCTTAATAGAAGATTAAGTTTTAGATAGTTTTCCCTAAAAATTCAAATTGAAAATATATATATCAATATTTGCGTTTTTCAATGGTTTTTTGAATTTTTAGCGAAAACTATGCATTTTGGGCAAAAATTGCTTCTTTTATGAGTTGTAGAGTGGAATATTTTCAATCGATGTAGGTCATTTAAAAAAATTTATAATTACCCGTTTTTCTGCTAGAGGACGTGGAAAATAAAGAATAGTGCGATTAATTAACAAAAAAAATTGAGAAAAACGCTAAAATGCATATACGGTCACGATTTTGCGCACTCTGGCAGGCATTATCGGAAAAGTCGAAAGACCTCTACCGATCGAAAATTTTCCGCTCTACAACTTTGGTCTCTTATTATTTTTTCAGAAAATGCATAGTTTTGACTAAAAATCCAAAAATGAGAAAAGAAAAATGTTTTTATTGATAAATCTTAAGAATCCTTAATATTTCATTATACAAATTGTACATCATTAGAAAGCCTATTAAAAATTCCATGCATTGGTGGCAAGATATATAGGGTGTTCCATTTGAAAAAGAATAGTTATCTATTATTTTGCGTATGTTGACACCCTGTATAGCACTATGAACAAAAAAGAACCAAAGCCGGTTTGTATTATTCTTCATGATGTGGAAAATTCTTTAGTGTATAAAAAACCACGCTAGCATTGCTATCAATGTGTCCTTGTTTTTGCCACAAATTTGCCCATAACTAACCAATCGTCCATAATAGACCAATTCTATCTTATACTATTTTTATCAGCTTCTCAAGAGGGTTGAAAATAAAGCATAACATATGGGGTGTTCCATTTAAAAAAACATAACGTTGGTCTGTTATGTATATTGGGACACCCTGTACAAAAACATACATATTTTTAAAATATGTAGAATAAGTGTCGGTACCAGGTCAGGAAAACTAGTCGATATCTCAAATAGCAAATAAGTTATGGGGCTTTTACAGATCCCTGGGTCACCCGATATATGCTCGTTATTCTTAATTAACAAGCTGCATAAGTTTACTGTAAATGGTATGTGATTCTGAAGCTCAGCCAGGAGTGCCTGTCTTTGGTAGTTATCATTTTCGCAAGACAAAAATATATGGTTACGGTCACAAAGGTTTCCACATTCGCATAAGTCAGACTGAACTACACCAATTTTCTTTAAGTGCGCTGGGAATTTAGCATGGTTTATGATAAGCCGAAATAAAGTAATATAGTATCTGGGACGAGTTAACCCTAAAAATGCTGGGTGGTTTTGCAGAGATGGATGGATACAATTTGTAATATTGAGAGTTACTGCCCACTGAATACCTAGCATACATTGTGTGAAAATCATTTCTTAGATGAGTTTTTATTTTTGGTAAATAGCTCAAGTAAGGTAACTTAAACTGCACCATTTCTGTTGCATTTTTTGCCAAGTCATCCGCTATATCATTTCCTACTATGCCCGAATGTGATTTTGTATAAAACTGACTGTTTTATTCTATTCAACTAATTTCTTTATTGCAATATTAATAATTTGAATATCATAATTTTTAGCCTTTCTAAAATTTGATAGTGATTGGAGAACTGATTTGGAGTCTGATAAAATTATAATGTCCCTATAGCCGTCTTTCTGTAAACACTAATCTAATGCATAAAATATTGCAAAGGCCTCAGCAGTATATATTGAAGTAATATTGGGAAGTTTAAATGAATTCATGGAATCCACGTACTTAACATAGAAAGCAGCCCCTACATGTTGATCAGCCTTTGAGCCATTAGTTATATAACGATGGCTTCCGCTTTATGTTCAGCTAGGGTTGAATTAATAATGAATTGGTTATTGGTAGGCATGTATTCTGGGAATGTAACTTTTGGAAAACTATTTATTATGTCATAACTGTATTTAATGTCATCTTGGAATATCGAGTCCTTAAAATCTGATATTGCTAACCAGGCCTCTGCCAAAGGAGGGGAATTTTTCTTGACCCAGTATTTATTAGTAAGGTTCTCCATTGCCACATAAAGCAGTTTTGTCAAAATAGGATGATTAAGTGGAATAAGCTTCAGGAGGAATTTTTGAGCAAGATATTTCCGCCTAAGATATAGAGTGGGCTCTTGTATTTCTACCAACATGGGGATGCAAGGGGTAGATTTTATGCAACCTAAACATACCCTAATCGTATTATACTGACACCTATCCAGTATCTTTAATTAGGAATTAGCTGCTGCTCCATAGAGAGTTGAACAATTTAAATTGACCTGACATAACTTTTGTAGAATAGAATCGAAACACTTGGATCTGCGCCCCATGAGGACTTTTGAATGCATTTTAGGAAATTAATTCCCTTCATGCATTTTGCCTTTATATACAATATATGTTCCTTCCATCGCAACTTGCGGTCCAAGATGATACCCAAGTACTTGTAATATTTTGAAAATGGAAACTTATAATTAATCAGGTCGATGTATTCTATGTCTGGTAAGTGATGTGTAGTAAATATTACTACATTAGACTTACTTGTAGATATTGTAAAATGTTTGTCTGGCCAAATTTCCAAGCTCTTCACCATTTGTTTAAGTAGTATTATTGATTGCTCATAGGTTTTGGCCGAGACATAAAAATAAAGGTCATCCGCATATTGTATAATGTTGATATTATTTGAGAAATAGTCTCTGATACTTATAAATATTAAACAAAGTTGGACTTTCTATTTAATATGTTTACAGTTATATTATCTGGAATTCTAAGTCTAATCATTTTTGCTCCTAAGGTTCCCAAATTTACGGAATCATATGCACCGCTGATGTCAATAAATAGACATGGCATATATTCATTTCTGGTCAAGCAACTTTGTATATCTGTCACCAATGTTGTCACCGCTTCCATTGTACCTGAGTGCTCACGGAATCCATATGTATGGGGTGGAACAACATTATAGTAGCTAATGAACCAATCCAACCTTACTTTGATCATCCTTTCAAATGATTTTGTTAAACAGGATGACAGTGCTATAGGCCTATGGGATTTGGGTTTAGAAGGGTCACAGTTCGGTTTTAATATTGGTAGGATAACACAATGTTTCAGACATTGGTTGTAACTCCCGTTAAGATACCAATCATTACACACTTTTAGGAACATACTCTTTGCCGTAAGAATTCGTTTTGGTGTTTTGAGCCAGTTCCTGATTAGTTGCAAATGCAGCTAACTGATGCGAATTGTGGCTGCTTGTCTTAGGTTGCTTAGGTAACAATGTATTAGCTGGCTGGGCTGTAGGGGGGGGGGGGAGAATGTATCGAGTAAACTTTCAATTTGTGTATTATTTAAATTAAACAGGGGTTTGATTAAGAATTACTGGTTGTTATTGACTTGGCAGTTTTTCACAGTTCACTTAAAGGAGTTGCTCTATTGATTTTGCCGAAGGAAGGTATCCATGACGCTTTAGCTTTGAGTTTGAAGGTACGCTTTACTAAAGCAATATTTTTTTTACAAAATATGTAATTAGTAGTAGTGGGATAAAATTTATAATTTTTAAGTGCTTCTCTACGCTTCTCAACCAATTCGGTACACTCTCTATCCCACCAGTGCGGGGAGGCTTTTGAATTATCCTTTCGTTTTTGTGGTATATTAGCAGCTAAAGAAACTCCTGATATTATATATTAAGCTTAATTTTCTTCACTGTGGTTGTTTAATACGATAATTAAAATATCCTGGAAGTGTTCCCAATTTTCTAAATTTTCATTCCATTTGCGAAAGGGAGCATCTGACTTTTTGGCTATATCCTGTTTGATATTTATTACAATATCAATTACTTGATAATCAGAACCGAGTGTATCATCTAGGACTTTCCAAGAGGAGTTTAATGCTAGGGATGGAGCTGCTATGGTAAGGTCCACCATGGACGGTAACTGGGCTGGATTGATTAATCTGGTTGGTGAACCGTCGTTTAATAAAACAAGTTTTGAATCATTTAATGCATCTGCTAACGAAATGCCCTGCGTCGAGTTTTGATGGGTTATTGTGTGCATTAAAGTCACCACCTATTAGGACATTTGTATGATATCTGGAGAGAATTTGCTGCCAGTCGTTGGGGGATGCTTGTATATTAGGTGGTTTTTATACGCACATAAAAATAAGATCAGAGTCATTTATTAGAACATCAGCTACAAAATATTCAATTCCAGCATTAATTGGGAGAGTTAGGTCTAGCGGACTGGCTGTTGGATGATCTTTGATTAGGATGGCTACACCCCCTTTACCGTTTACTCTATCTTTTCGAATACAATTATAATTCTTAATTCTAAAATCTACACAGGGTTTCAACCAGGTTTCACATATTAAACAGATGTCCAAGTTGTAATCACTTAAAAAATTAATAAGACTATGTTTATTTGCTAGCACGGACCTAGCATTCCATTGAGCAATCTTTATTTTGCCTTTATAAGCTATTTTTATAAAAAGCATTATTTGACAATATATTATTCACTGATTCTTTTATGTTGAACTTAGAGATTTCTATGGATTTATTTGTTGGGAGAATATTACCGATTAAGTTGACAATGAATTTCTTTAAGTTTTTTATCAGGTCGGATTTATATGAGAGGAACTCTTTTCTATACGGGTTTGGTAAAACTGAACTTTCTTGTAAATTAGAATCATTGTTTATGGGGGGAGAGCTTTGTTTTAGTCTTTTATTAGGAGTTAATATTTTCTTTGACGTTTTTGGTGTACTTAAATTTAAGTTTAAGAAATCAAATGTTTTATTACTATTTTTCTCCATTAGTAAATGGGGGAACTCATCTATATTTTCAAGACTAGCAAACCTGTTGTTGGTTATGTTTGCATATGAAGGATTATTGTAAATATCTTCCGCTTCCTTAAAGGAAACATTTTTTGTAGCCATGACTTGCTTAATACTTTTATGTTTGTTGTAAACAGGGCAGTTTCTTGATAAAGAATTGTGTGAATTAGTTTTACAGTTATTTCAATAGTGTAGTTGAAGGCATTCGTCCTCGTGACTCTTTCCACAATTGTTACATTTATTTTTTCCCTTGCAGTGTTTACTAGGGTGGTCAAATATTAAACAATTATAACACTGGATAACTGGTTGAACATAACTTTCGACAGGAAATCTGACACTTTTAATCGTAATAAATACTGGGAGAATGGTTGTTTCAAATGTAACGAATGCAACTTCTCTTGGAATTAATGTAAATGAGCCATCTGGAAGGTTTTTCCTTCGTTTAACACGCCTAACCTCGACAATCTTATAATTACACACAATGTTATTTTTTATATATATTCACAATCAAATGAAGTATCGACACCTTTGAGCACTCCAATTATTTGAAGCGTAAACTTGGGAATGTATGCTATCAAATCATGTGATTTAATTGCGTTGGAAGCGATTATAAAGTTTGCTTTTAAGTATGAGTTGAAAATCACTTTAATTCTATTGAATTCCACTGATTTAATATGCAAAATAGAATTATTTAATTCCGGAATTTTGTGAAAGATGTCTTCAATACGCATAGGATGTAATTTTGACACAGGTTTATGTAGACGTTTCAAATAGACCATATAAAGGCCGTTATGAGATGACTTATATCTACGTAATGTTCTTCAATTTTGCCCTCCTGGGCTGGATTCTCCTTGGAACTCTCGTTATTTTTACTGTGTAAGTCAGACGTCGACTCGGTCCCGCGCGGCCGTCCAAGTGAAACATCGGAAATTATCGCCGTTTCATGGATAGGTATAGTAGAGATGGGCGGAATTTGCGGGAATTTCAAATTTTCGGCCAGAGAGGGTCGACCCGAGACCAGATGGCAACCCCAACATTTAGCTCGATCAGACACGTGATTATTTTCAACCAATCATATCGCATATAGGCTCATAAAATATCCCTTAACAGTTAAACCAAATTGGTGGGGATGCTCCGACGCAAATACTGAATATTCCTTGCCTTATTCTACAGATTACCTCATTCTCCGGTCATCGTTGATTTGGTTTGGAAGTGCGATTCGCTACATATTATCTTTTGTTTTATTCTGCGTTTCTTACTAGGTTTATATTATCTTTTGTTTTATTCCGTGTTTGTTACTAGGTTTATATTATCTTTGGTTTTATTTTGCGTTTCTTACTTGGTTTATACCAGCCTATGCTCTGTTATCTTGTATTATCGCATTACGAAGATATAGAAGTATTCAATACATTTGAATAATAATATATTTTCAATTGGGTATTGGGGTTTTTTATAAACGTTAATAATCTTCGTATTAACAACAGTTCAAATTAATATTTATCATGTATGACTTAACGAAACTTCGTGCAATTTTAACTATGGACGCAAATAGAGTTGTAAATGATGATGGAAAAGTTTCCCCCCCTTCAAATAGCATTTACAGTAGTATTTCTAACCAAATGGGTGGTTCGCCTAGTGCGAAACACATTTACACAATTGTTAGGTGCAACCGAAATAATATTTTATTTGATATTTTGCGAGCATTCTCAGTGATCGACGAGTCGAAAATACATGCGAATGAGGACCGCTCCAATTGCGATATAAGCTATGATCCGGATTTGTCAACTGGTCAATTAAACAAAATAACACACCCATTTACTCTTAAATTGGATTGGAGTGAGTGGTTACAAATCAAACCACAGGAAAGGGTTTACGCGGACGGCCGCACATATCTTGTGCTTCAAAATTGGACGGATTTAATTGCGGAAAAAATCTGGGTTCAGCACCAAATTCCATGTGCATGGACATTCCACCATGGAAAATGTTTTAATAGTAGTCATAAAAGAAACTATTTAAAAATTAAGGCCGTATACAATGAGTGTTCTGTTAAATTTAGTGCAGTATTACGGCATGAACCTATAGAAGATGTACAATTCGAATGTCGCATTAAAAACGCTCGTTCGGATTTTAGACATAAAAAACGAAGACCTTTAAGAGGTGCAAGACGAGCTAAAATTGCTAACACCCTAATTAATACAAAAACTGATGCTGTTACTTTCGCAAGAAATCAGGCATCAGAGTATGTTCAATTTGGTGGACCATATCCGCCGATAATTCCTACAACTGGTGTTGTTCGGGAAGCAATAAGGGAAGTGAAAAATAAACGTTGCGGTTATGTCAGTGGAAGTAAAGCCATTGATAATCTTATACGATTAAAACACGGTGAATATGTTGAAAATATTCATAATATTGGATCGGATCCATTTTTTTGTCATTACTGGACCAAAGAACAGAAGGTGATTTATAAAGAAATTTTAAAGCATGATAAAGAATCTTTTATGACAATTGATGCTACGGAATCAATCGTAAAAAAAATACGCTATGATCATGGAAAATCGAGCCATATTTTTTTGTATCAATGTATGATGGTATGGTTTGCAGGAAGTATCCCTGTATTTCAAATGCTATCTGCTGAACAAGATACTGTAGCCATTACAACGTGGTTACTTCGAATTTTAAGGGATGGAGTCGCGATTCCACGTATGGTTATATGCGACTTTAGTCACGCGCTCCTGAATGCTATTTCAATAGCATTTGGTCAAAAAAGAAACTTACAAGACTACATGCAAAGTTGTTTCGATATGTTGATGACTAAGCCAAGCGTACCACCCACAACATTCATTCGCTTAGATGTTAGTCATGTAGTGGCTATCACAAGCAGGGGGCATTGTATTAAAACGCTTCCTCTTGTTAAAGTTAGGCAGTTCTATATAAAGGCATTATGTTACGCGTATCAAATTCGATCATTTCAAGAGTTTGAAGATATTATAGAATCTTTATTGATAGTAGCATTAAGTCAAACAGTCGGATCAATGTCAGATGTCCAGTTGGAATCGCAACGAAGGCTAGATAAAATAAATTCCGTAATAAAAGGTTTCAGTAATCTTGAAATGATCAAGTCGGCCAATACGGATTTTGAAAATGAGGAAGAGTATACCGATGTTGAGGAAGCGTGCCCAGCTAGCTGGCATCATTGGGTCACTACCATTTATAACCAAGCCTCTACTATTGCTTCGAAATGTGTCGATGGCGAATACTTAAATGCTTTTTGCAATGCTGAAGTGGCTGGAAAAATTAAACAAATGGCACGTTATGCGTCTATCTGGACTGGTATTATGATTCCATTTTTTTCTATGGGTTCTAGAATTGCGACTTCTTCCAGTGTAGAATCGGAATATGCCAATATTAAGGGAAGGCTGCTGAAGGGTGAATTGCCACTTAAAACCGACAAGTTTGTTCCGAGACATCTAGAGTATTTAGACGGTCGAGTTAAAGAAGCTTCTACCAAGGACTTCCAACGGCCGTGCAACAAAAAAACTACCAAAGAAGTACTACATAGTGAAAAGCGAACTGATGTTTTCGTGGAACACTCTAGCAGTATAATTGTCAACAATAATTTGGACATCCATTTTCAGAATCCTGAAAATAATTAACTGCAAGCTACTGAAAATTGGGGTGGTTTTGGAGATCTTAAAAAGAACAAAAAAAAACCTAACTATATGGATGCGTGTCCTGATTGGGATCATGTAAAATCCTATAAATCTACTAAAATACCTATTTTAAAAAATGGCAATTTGTGTGAATCAGTTAAATTAGGTAATATTATGTTATACCTTAAGAATACATGTGCGGACGATTCGCTAATTCAACTGATTGCACATGCCATTGGTAAGGAGGTGCAATACAAAAATTATACTGAAATGAATTTAAATAATAGCACACTTAAATTGGCATCAACAATTTTAGCTTGAGGGAAAATATCTTCTGCTGACTATGTTGCTCGAGCAACAATTTTAAGAACGATAGACATTTTCACTAAAACTGGTACAAGGAATTTACAGTTTATAGATGCGAAATGCAACGCTGGTCATCTTATTGAGAAGCTATTTAATGATATGCCAAGTGTCTCGAGAATCGCATCATGTGATGTTTGCAACAGTGTTACGCAAAGAGATATTACAACATTAAATATTAATGTTGATATTATAATGGAGAAAGGGCTCGGGACCATTCAGGATGCAATTAATGACACTGAAATGATGTCCTTTAGAGTGAAAGAGTGCAATACATGCAAAGGTGAAATGACAAATTCCCGTTTATATGGCCCTCATCTTTTTTGGACACTAGTGTGTTGACGGATCCGTATTGTCGCGTGGGGGTCGTCGCGACTTTAAGGTCAGAGACAATAGGTAACCACTATATAAAATTTAGGGTACTTACCTACGCTAAACGAGCCGGTGCATTAAAAAAACAACTGTTTAACTTTAAACTATGGACTATATTGATAACTTCCCCTGATCGTGGCGGAACACCGACTGACTTCCCAGCGGTTTTCCCGGACCCTCTCGATCTTTACTCATCAGCACAAAAACTTATTGACAAGCAAATATCGAGGAAGTCCTTGAAACTCGCTGAGTACGCGGCTGGAGTACTCGCGAACCGGACATCCTGTGTCAAATAACACCGGTTCGCGACATTACTCCCCCTTCAGTGAATCGGTGTCCCAACGATTATAACTCTAACTTAACCTAACTTAAACCTAGCTGCACCTAACTATTCGTCTTAGAGTTTCTAGAGTCCACACTACACCATCACTTCTAGGGTCCATCCTTGTCCAGGTCTTCTTGTTGGCGAACCTCCTACTTGGAAACAAGCTGAGTTGGCTACCTTCTTGTAACGCTTACAGGAGATGTTTTGGTGTCACAACCTATCGGGTCGGGTTTCTAGTAGTGTATTTAGTGTACTAGAACCCGCCAAAGTACTGGTCTTCTTGATTCGGGTAGGGGAGACGAGCAGCTTCCATGGATTTTCCTCCGGTTGTGATGAGGCCCTGCTCCCGTTACATCTGCTCCTGTTTTTTGGTGGTAGCGTCTCCCAATGACCTCGAATACAGGCTAGGCCAGTAGTGTTTAGTGACGGTCGAGTGGTTTTACATCACTCGACTCATCCCCCGGTTGTTGTGGGGTTGATGCGCCACTTGGATGGAAGGTCCTGAACTCCAACTTGCTCCTTTCAGGGGTTGCCTCCATTGCTGCTGTTTCTTGGCTCGATAGTGTGGGTAGCGGCTCGACTATAAAAATAACGAACGACAGATTCTGCGACAATTTGCCAAAACAAAATTTATTGAATGGTGCCTATAACTAGTGACTACTTTTTTTTTAAACTAATAAATTACCCAAATTCTAACCTTTCCAACATGCTAATTTCTATACCCATTACTACTCTAACCTATTTATATTTCATTAAGTACAATGGTGGTCACTCTCTAGTACCATTTCACTCATTATTATTATTATTTATATATATATATATATATATATATATATATATATTTATATATATATTTTTTTTTAATCTTACATGTAAGTAATCAACTCTTCAGCCTTCAGCACATGTGCTCACATAACCTTTCACTTTTTTCTTTCACGCTAATTATACTTTTATTAATTGTAGCGTCACCCTGATGAAGCAAATAAAGATTTGCGAAAGCTCGGTATATGATAAATAGATGACTTATTAACACCCTTTTTGGTCGGATTCCCTGATACGAGGACTTTTCTTCGAAAAAATTTGTTACTATTCCCAACAAGTACGACCGTTACTTCCCTCCAGCATCTATATATATATATATATATATATATATATATATATATATATATATATATATATATATATATATATATATATATATATATATATATACAAGGTGTCTAAAAAAGACACCACCAAAATGATATGGTGTATTCCTGAGACAAAAAACAAGCAAATTAACTAAATTTATCTATATGAAAAATTACATACTTTCCAAGATACAGCAAGTCAAAGTTTTAGATTTTTAAATTGTTTTAATCTATATCTCGAAAATGGCAGATGAGAATGATTTGATTATTTTTTTCTGACAACTACATTAGGTGTACTACATTGTTTAAAAATTTCAAGAAATTTCTTCAAGTACAAAGGTGCTCCTGAGGACATGCTGTTTACATTATTACATAGAACTTTTTTGTTCTTCACATTTTTTACGATTCAATATTTTTTTCAATGCAACTCGTCACTTTTAAGGAATTTATAACTCTTAAAGTTTTTGTGTTTACGTCTTATTTTTAACAAAAAAAAATAAAAAAGAACTTATTGTTTGGAAAATTTCGTGTTAAAAAATGAAATAATCTAAGTAGGCGGGTGTCAATTCGTTGAAAACGTGTGTCAGTACAATTAAAACTTTCAATTCAAGTAAAACTGGTTAACACGTTGAGTGGTGGTGACCGAAGTATCGCCGGTGGTTGAAGCGCATCGACGCGACGCGCGGGCGCATACAATGTGTACTGTGATTTTTTTTTATGAGGGTCATTTTGAACAATTTTTGTAATTTGTTAAATAATTTGATATGTTAAAATAAAAGCAGTTTTTGGATTATAGTTATTTTTAAGACTTTTCTTGCAGGACGAGCGCAATTAAACAATGAACAATAAGTTCTTTTTTATTTTTTTTTGTTAAAAATAGGGCGTAAACAAAAAAACTTTAAGAGTTATAAATTCTTTAAAAGTGATGAGTTGCATTGAAAAAAATATTAAATCGTAAAAAATATGAAGAACAAAAAAGTTCTTTGTAATAATGTAAACAGCATGTCCTCTGGAGCACCTTTGTACTTGAAGAAATTTCTTGAAATTTTCAAACAATGTAGTACACCTAATGTAGTTGTCAGAAAAAAATAAACAAATCATTCTCATCTGCCCTTTTCGAGATATAGATTAAAATATTTTAAAAATCTTAAACTTTGACTTGCTGTATCTTGGAAAGTATGTAATTTTTCATATAGATAAATTTAGTTAATTTGCTCTTTTTTTGTCTCAGGAATACACCATATCATTTTGGTGGTGTCTTTTTTAGACACCTTGTATATATATATTGCTTAGTTTTCCTACCTTAGTCCCTATTTTGTTTATTTACTTTCCCGCCTTAACTGTCTAGCATGCAAATTTACACTAAATTAGTACCCCATATTTTTGCCACATATTCGCATCACATTCACTCATGTTATCTCCACATTAAAATTATCGAAACTCATCGTTATTTTAAACTTAATTCTAAATCATTTCAATGTTCATCATCCCGTTGGATCGCCATTAGGCTGGTACCACCTACATAACGTCTAGCGAAAATGAGGAGTCGCTGGATCAAGTAATACGGTACGGCACCGCTAACGTACACTTAACTCCCATTTCCCACAATATTTGCAGGTACTTCGCTCCAGCGGCGACGGGATCCATCCCTGTGGTATCCATTCATAGGCCCCAAGTATTCACAAATACACTTAATACTAACCTAAACTTATCGACATTATCTTCATTCATGCTCACAATCACTCGTACATCTAAATTCTCTTACTCTCGGGCTAAATACTAAGCAAAAAATATGTTGTTTCATCCTTGTCACATCTCTGTCTCTGTTATTGGTATACCTCGCTCTAGTTCGTTAATGCTAAATCTAAGACTCTGCCCATTAGGCATTCTTACAGAGGCATGCCTTCTCTCTCCCACCGTTACACGAGCTTCTTTTAATCCAAAAAATCTTCTATAACAACAGACTACTAGGAGGATGCCGATTATTATTATAATAGTAGAGACAGCTAGGTTACCATAGATAAATGCAGAATGGCTAAAGTAACCATTCGTAGCTACCAATTCAGATTGTAATTCGGTCACTTTTTTACTACTGCCTTTTAAGTGCCTGGCAAATTCGTCCGTGGATTTATAGGTTGTTGTGAGTGAAAGTAGTGACAAAATTCTAACGAGGTTAGGATTTATTTGGGATGTTAGATTGAAATTTATGGAATTGAAGTGGATATTCAAGACTGAGGATGATGTTAGTTCCACTAACGATTTCAAAATTGTTTCGCCGGCATATAGGATGCAGTTTTTTCCAAGTTTTAAGGTTGAGGGAGAACTAACGCTTAACTGAATGATTGTTTTACTACACGTTAAGGTATATTTCTCATTAGGTATCGGAGGGATAACTATCCATGTATCGTTGGTTTGGAGGGGAAGAAATACGGATGACTTGATTTTTACAAACCGAGTATCACAAGTATGTTCGGTTATTGGGCCTCCTTTAAAAATCGACAATTCGCAGGTTCTTGCATAATCTGTGTGAAATACTAAACGGTTTTGTGGGCACAGCAGAAAGTGTGTTTTGATTTTCTTACAAGTGCCATATATTTCAGTATCAATATCGAAGTTGATTGATAATTTAGGATCAGTAGCAAACAAATGCATTGAGGGGCTTATACAATAGAAAATATCATTTTTTCACGGAGTAGGGATAGGCACGGGGTTATATAATTTAAAAAGTTTACGATCGGTAAACGGAATATGAACAGTATCCTGATTTGTTTGACAATCTGTTAATCTCCATGCGCGTTTTAAGAGTTCAAACCCGTCGTTATCAAACGTGAATGGAAAATAATTATCATTTGGAAGTTTAACAATTTTAAGGGTGTTCATAAGTTTCTTGGGAGATAATAGGGCAGGATGGATAATTCCGTGTCCCATCAGTAGGATCGAGTCTACAATTCATTCTACTTCTATTTCAAAGTCGGTGGTCAACAATACTAAAGAAGACATTATTTCTACTACTCGCGCTTCGATTTCGAAATCGTGCATAACATTCTTTTCAAATTCTACTATTTCAAGCGACAAGTTATTTAAGGACTGTTTGAGTACGTTTTGATTATATTGAAAATTGCCGAAAGAGGTGTTGACAGATTGTATTGTAGATTTCAAAATTGTAGTTTGTTCGTACAGAGCATGACTGAGAATGTCAGTATTTTTATTTAGATTTTGAAAAATAGAATCGTAGTGTAGTCTGTCCTCATCTGATAGGGTTCCAAAGAGTGTTTTAAAAATATTTCCCACCACGTTAATGTAACCACGTTTTTGACGCGGGGTTGTAATGAAGGGAAAGCTATTAGCCATTACCTGTTTTGTACGATGTAATATTCCTCGTATGATTGGTAGCTCCCTTATACAGGCTTCTGCTTCCACGATGGCGGATATATTTTCGCAAATCTTCTCTGCCTCCTTAAAAACGTGTTGTATACCATTAAGTTTCTCGCTAAGTTCTGCAATGTTCAGATGGACCGCAATCCGCCATTCTCCCACGATCAACTGAATTTCTCCCCTTTCCTCAAAAGCGATCCCATTGGTGGTGTTGATTGGCGTCACTTCATAATTGACCCCCTGGGCACGGTATCGCAGCAAAATTACCAAATAAACTACCAGACTAACGAGTGGTGCCATTGTACTTTTTCTAAAACTAAATTAAATGAGTACACTATTTTACATAAATTATTATTAAACTAGATTCCGCTAAAGAAAAAACTTATTATTTAAACAGTTATTATTTTATTACCCTTATCTGCAAATTTCACCGTCTGACGTCTTTATATTTCCATTGAAGGGTTGGTAGTACGGAGCTATTCGTGACACGTGCACTACGTCCGTTTTAGCGTTCACCCTTCGACCCAATTAAAATAGATAATCGACCTCGCCCTTCCTTTCTAGGATCTTGAAGGGACCGAACCACTTGAGTAAAAGTTTTTCACTGCGACCAACTTTCCGTACCGGTGTAAAAACTTTGACCATGTCACCAATTTTATATTCCCTATCGGTTCGTTTACTATCATACCTAACCTTATCTTTCCGTTGTTTCAAATTAATATTTTCGACGGCTATTGCTCTCGCGTTAACGACTCTATTTTGGAACTCTTCCACTGTCTCATCTGTTGTCTCTTGTAATAATTGTGCCTCTGTCGGTAGGGTGGGTTCTCTTCCATATAATAAAAAGAACGGGGAATATTGTGTTGTTTCTTGCACTGCCGTGTTGTACGCAAATGCAAGGTGCGGGATGTAACCACTCCAGTCGGTTTGTTGGGTATTCACAAACTTGCTCAAAATGTCCACGATGGTTTTATTTAATCTCTCCGTTAGGCCGTTGCAACTAGGGTGGTAACTCGTGGTGAGGTTACTTTTTATACCCATAATGTTCTGGAGACTTGTAATCATTTCAGATTTAAAAACTTGACCTCTATCGGATAAAATTCTCCTCGGGCATCCATGTCGATTAATTATTTGTTCCATCAAGAATTTGGCTACCGAGCCTGCTTTACCGTCTCTTATTGCAGCGATCTCTGTGTATCTCGTTGCGTAATCGGTTGCGACGACTATCATAGTTTTTCCCGATGTACTTCTCCTGAAGGGTCCTAGTAGATCAATACCGATTAAATCGAATGGTTTTCCTACTTTGATTGGTTGTAGTAAGCCAAGAGGTTTCCGATTTTCCAAGCCTTTTCTTGCCTGACAGTCTGGACAGCCGCGCACAAATTTTATAACATCGTTTCTCATGCCGTCCCAGAAATACCGCTGCGTTACTCTGTTAAGTGTTTTTGTGACGCCGAAATGTCCGGCCATGGGCTCAGAGTGGTTGCTAAATAAAATATCAAATTTTATGTGGGCTGGGATACAGAGCAGATGTTCATTTCCGGATGTTGATGGATTCTTTTTAAATAACACGCCATTATCTATTATATAATTACGGGCCTTTCTTCTAATTGCTGGTGTACCGAGAGTATTTGTGGAATTGGATACTATCTGGATTAGTTCTTGAATTTTGTCGTCCTGCTTTTGTTCCTGTCTGATATCGTCGGGGCTTAAAAGGTATGTTGGGAGGTTGTTTGGCATTTCCTCGTCAGCTGTTGTGGCTGCCTTGACGGGATGTCTAGACAAACAGTCTGCGTCCTTATGTGATGCACCGCTTTTATGCACAATTGTGTAATTGTACTCTGACAATTTAATTGCCCACCGCGCTAGTTTTCCCGTGGGGTCCCGGCAATTTTTTAACCAGCACAACGAGTGATGATCTGTTACTATCGTAATCTGTCGTCCGTGCACTAAGTGTCTTAAATTACCGAGGCTCCAAACGACAGCTAATGCTTCCAGTTCGGAAATCGGATAATTTTTTTCAGCCTTGGTTAAAGTTCGACTAATAAAGGCCGCTGGATGTTTACCGTCATCTTTTTCTTGGAGTAGGATTGCACCGATGCCGTATCCACATGCGTCCGTTCTTAATTCGCAATTTTTCCTTGGGTTGAAATGCATTAAAACGGGAGCGGACGATAACGCAATTTTTAAATTATCGAATGCTGTTTGTTGTAATACACCCCAAATAAAACCTTCTTTTTTTGTTGCGTTATGGAGGGGTTGCGCAATCGTAGAATAATTTTGGATGAACTTCCTGTAAAAATTACATGTCCCCAAAAAGCTCTGTATGTCCTTAGTGTTTCTGGGAATTGGGAACTTTTCGATAGCAGCGATTTTTTTAGGGTCGGTTTTAACTCCTTCGTCGCTAATCACAAATCCAAGTACTTCAACCTCCTTCTCCAGTAGTGCACATTTAGAGGGTTTTAATCTTAAATTCGCCGCGCGGAGTCTGTCAAAAATAAGATGTAATTTATCTATATGTTCCTCGAATGTTTCGCTGAAAACGATGATGTCGTCTAAATAAATTAGCACATCTTTCCATTTAAGTCCTTGGAAGACAATATCGGCTAGTGCTTGGAACGTTGCAGGCGCGTTGCATAATCCAAACGGTAGTACATTGAACTCGTATAAGCCATTGTGAGTACAGAATGCTGTTAGTTCTTTGTGTTCTTCCTTAACCCCTACTTGCCAGTAACCGCTCAGCAGGTCCAGCGTAGAAAAATACTTGCTATTTCCAAATGAATTTAAAACGTCTTCTATTAAAGGTAAGGGATAGTTATTCTTTTTTGTCACGGAATTTAATTTTCGGTAGTCTACGCAGAATCTCCAAGAATCGTCCTTTTTCTTCACCAATACAACGGGCGAAGACCATGGTGATTTGCTTGGTCTGATAATGTTGTTTTGCAGCATTTCTTCGATTTGTTGTTCGATCACCTGCTTCTCTTTGAAGGACGTTCGGTACGGCTTGCATTTTATAGGCCTCGCGTCAGCATCAAGTTCAATTTCGTGTACTTGTGCATTTGTAAAACCCAGGTCGTCATTGTCGTTGGCGAAAACATCGGCATAATGTGCGATTAAATTATTAAACACGTCCCTTTGATTATTTGACAGGCGACCGACAGGAGCCAATTGATTCTTTAACGCTTTCCCATTGGGGTTATTTGTTAAAGTAAATATGCTGTCACTGTGGTTACTTTCTTGTAAGAATCCTATGGTGGATCCTTCCAGAAGTCTCGTATCGACGAATGAATGCGATTGTATTTTCACTTTAACAACGTTGTCAGTTGGATCTGCGCTCTCAATAAACTCGAGGCTTTTATTGTTTAAAAACCGGTAATTGGGACGCAGTATCATTTTCCCCGGGTCGATGGAAATTCTCGCGAAAGTATCAATGAACTGTCCTGCTGGAATTGTTATAGTTTCCGTCAAGGTGGCTTTGTTATTTTTGATAGGCTGTAGGTCGGTGTCAATGTTCATAAGTTCCATCAATTCGGCATCTAGATTTTCCCTATGTTCGTTTTTGTTGTTAGTCGATTTTCAATTTTTTGCGAATACTAGCGAGTTGTCAACGTAATTAATCACGGCGCCATGTTTTTGCAAAAACGGATTGCCTAAAATGAGTGGTTTGGGAACGTTTTTCAAAACTAGGGCTGTACAATGTGCTTTTAAATTGTTTACCGTAATCGTGAATGATGTTTCACCTATTGCGTGTGCTATATTGTTATCCGCTGTACGTAATAAGTGTTTGTTTGAATTTGTTCGCTTAAATTTTCCCGCAAGTTTTTCCGATATAATATTTTGAGCTGAGCCGGTGTCGATTACAATTTCAGTTGGGGTATCATTAACGTGTCCGAATATTGTTAGTATGTCCGATTTCGTCCTATTTGAATTTGCATTGTAAAAGGCGGCACTGGGAATTTTTAGTGACGCCCTTGCTCGTTTGGGTAGTTTCCGCGGTTGGCATGGTTGACTGATACGGGTGTCGGTGCCATACAGGATCGTGCGGTGTATCCACATCGGAAACAAATTGGTCTACCATCGGTGGTCCTTGATGTTTGTTGTCGACTGCTGTTTCCACTTTGTCGCGGTAGTTGTTGGTACGTATTCTCGCGGTAGTTTCCAGGGGAATTAGCCATTCCTGGATGCGTTATCGGAGGGTGACTGATAGGGTGATATACAGTATTTTGTGGAGAATATTGTGCATAGTTAACGGGGAACGCAGGCGGATTGGGGAAGGAGTATGGTGATGGGTTAGAAAATGGGTTGTTCGTGAGATGGGGAGCAAGAGGTTCAGGTTGTTGTAAAAAGGGATTCGCATTGTGTGTAAAGGGGTTGGAACCGTATGACAATCTAGCACTTAGCGCTGCTTTCTGTATGTCACTCATTTTCAATACTATTTCTTTTAATTTCGCTTTCGTCATGCCGGGTGAACGTAGTTCTACATATTTCTCCAAATATATGGGGTGGAGTCCAGCCAAAAAATATTCAATAATTCTTTCATCGCTGACTTGACCTAACTCTTCACACAATCTGCTTATGTCGAAATAATACGATTTTATGTCTTCGTTAAGGCTCTGTTTCCTGCAAGCTAATTTCAATTTAATGTCGTCTGTGGGGTCGTCTCCACCGAATTCCGCAATAAATGCTGCTTTTACGTCCTGCCATGTACTGCCGTAATTTGAAGGTTGTGTCCTGTACTTCGCATACCAGAAACATGCTTCATTGGAGAGAAATGAGCCGAAGAAATGAAGTCGATATTTGTCGTCCCAAGCGTTTGAGAATGAGGCTTGTTCGAAATGACGGAGAAACGATATTACGTTTTGACTCGCCGGGTCAAATATCGGGGGTGATGTGAATTTCGGCTGAGCGGGTGCGAGAGATGTATTATTTGCATCAAAAATTGTCGAGTTAGCCATTTTTTGAGATCGTAGTGCCGTGCGTTGAATGACACTTTTTGGTGAATCGGGGGCCGTTGGAGTAGTCTCTACTGCGACTTGGGGAGGGAATATTGTTGTATCTAGATCGTCTTCTGAATTAGTTGTTTCCGTCGTGCGCGTTTCCGACAGAGACCAATTTTCAATCTTATCCTGAATGAATACAAGAGGTTCCAAAGGTTGGACGCGTCGGGGGTCGCTCGTTTTCAAAAATTCCGATTCCGTATTATCCGTTCCCGTAGGGGTCGTGTGATCTTCAATCGCGGATTGAACGGGTGAACGCGCGGTTTTTCTACTACCTATGAATATGTTACCTGGTTCAGTTTCGAAAATTTCGGTACTTCTGGTCGGCGGGCGAAATTCAGCGAAATTTTTATCAAAAATTTGTGCTTGGTAGCGAGTGTTATATTTTTGCGTATCTTTAGACATCTGTTAAACGAGTTAATGAACTGAACAAAGCATTTTTCGCAAGGCCGCGGTTTCGACTTACATATATTACACTCGCTAACACTCACGGCGTACACAGATTCACACTAGATTATGTTACTTATTGCCCTTGACCTCAATTAATATAATTTTCGCTTTGATTATTAATTCTAACATGAAATATTAATTATCAAACTAAAATAACGCGGGTTAGGCGCCTCCACCACATGTCGCGTGGGGGTCGTCGCGACTTTAAGGTCAGAGACAATAGGTAACCACTATATAAAATTTAGGGTACTTACCTACGCTAAACGAGCCGGTGCATTAAAAAAACAACTGTTTAACTTTAAACTATGGACTATATTGATAACTTCCCCTGATCGTGGCGGAACACCGACTGACTTCCCAGCGGTTTTCCCGGACCCTCTCGATCTTTACTCATCAGCACAAAAACTTATTGACAAGCAAATATCGAGGAAGTCCTTGAAACTCGCTGAGTACGCGGCTGGAGTACTCGCGAACCGGACATCCTGTGTCAAATAACACCGGTTCGCGACAGTATTATGCGAAAAAATGTGATGCAGATATGACGTTACATTGCATTGCAAAAACGATTACACTGGATAACAGGGAATACAATCTTTGTGAATTAGTAGAATACTTTGAAAGTATCGAACATTACATTGCAATAACATACACAGGCAGTTACTGGTGCGAGTACAACGACTTGACAAAAGAGAGAAATTACATCAATAACAGAAGGGTATCGCCACACAATCATGTACGCTTTAAAGTCTTAACTTGTTCTTTGGATTTATAGCGGGTGACCCAGGGATTTGTAAAAGCCCCATAACTTATTTGCTATTTGAGATATCGACTTCTAATTTGCATGAACTGGTACCCACACCTATTCTACATATTTTAAAAATATGTGTGTTTTTGTACAGGGTGCCCCAGTATAAATAACAGATCAAAGTTATGTTTTTTTTTTAAATGGAACACCCCATATTTTATACTTTATTTTTAATCCTCTTAAGAAGCTGATAAAAATAGTACAAGCTATATATGTCTATTATGGAGAGTTAATTAGTTATGGGCAATTTTGTGGCAAAAACATGTGCACATCGAAAACATTGCAGAAGCGTTAGTAGCAAAGATAGCATAATTTTTTATACACTAAAAAAAATTCCACATCATGTAGAATAATACACATCGGCTTTGGTCCTTTTTTGTTCATACTGCTACATAGGGTGTTAAACACAAAACAATGGATAACTATTTTTTTAAATGGAACACCCTATATATGTTGCCACTAATTTATGGAATTTTTGATAAGCTTTCCAATGATATACAGTTTGTATAATAAAATATTAAGGATTCTTGAGATTTATCAATAAAAACATTTTTCTTTTGTCACCTTCTGCTGATTTTTTTGATTTTCAGCCAAAACTATGCATTGCCTGGAAAACTTATAAGAGACCAAAGTTGTAGAGCGGAAAATTTGCGATTAATATAGGTCTTTCGACTTTTCAAATAATACGTGCATTGCCCGCCATAGTGCGCTAAATCGTGATCGTGTATGCATTGAACGTTTTTTTTTTCTTCAAATTTTTTAATTATAAATTGCACTATACTTTATTTTCCGCACCCTCTAGCGGAAAAATGGGAAATTATACGAAAATTCAAATGACATATCGATTGAAAATGTTCCGCTCTACAACTTTGGTCTCTTACAAGTTTTCCAGGCAATGTATAGTTTTGGCTGAAAATCAAAAAAATCAGCAGAAGGTGACAAAAGAAATATGTTTTTATTGATAAATCAAGAATCCTTAATATTTTATTATACAAACTGCATATCATTGGAAAGCTTATCAAAAATTTCAAAGGTTGGTGGCAACATATATAGGATGTTCAATTTGAAAAAAAATAGTTATCCATTGTTTTACGTTTGTTAACATCCTGTATATCGCTATGAACAAAAAAGGACCAAAGCCGATCTGTATTATTCTTCATGATGTGGACATTTTTTAGTGTATAAAAAATGATGCTATCTTTGCTAGGAACGCTTCTGCAATGTTTTCAATGTGCACATGTTTTTGCCACAAATTTGCCTAAAACTGACCAACTCTCCATAGTAGACCCGTAGTATCTTGTACTATTTTGATCAGCTTCTTAAGAGGATTAAAAATAAAGTACAAAATATGGGGTGTTCCATTAAAAAAAAAAACATAAATTTTATCTGTTATTTATACTGGGACAACCTGTACAAAAATATACATGTTTTTAAAATATGTAGAATGGGTGTGGGTACCAGTTTATGAAAAATAGAAGTCAATATCTCAAATAGCAAATTTCGACCATTTTCAAACCGCCATAACTCGGCATATTTTCAATCGATTTTGATGAATTTTTGAGGGAGAAAAACTTTGAAGTGTCTTAAAGAAGACACATGCATGACTTTAAAGAAAGTCGTGGATGCGAAATTAAGCGTAACCCCTTCCACCCCCCTCGAGCGCTTCTGTAAAAAAAAGTTTTTTCTAGAAACCATGTCCAACTTTGACGATGTCTATAGAGTTTTTTTTAGAGAATTTTGTCGACTCGATCCAACATATAGGCATTAAAATTTGATCAATTCCCTATGCAGGACTCAAAGAACGAAGTTCCTGCGACGATTTGGCACCAAGTTATAGGTGTTTGAAAAAAAGTGCATTTTGAGGTTTCTCGCACATAACTCTAATAGCAAATTACGATTAAATGACAGGAAATGGGTATTTTCAAAATTAAATTTTCTATTATCGAATTTTAAATTTATTTAAAAATGCCATACATCGTGATTGTATCGAATTTGTTTATAACAAAGAATTATTGTACTCAATGAGTAGAAATAGAAAATTAACTCAGAACTCCTGGAACTGTCCATTTCTTTTTTCTTTTCGGACTTATTTTCAAAATGTTGATTTTTTTTTAAAGTTCTGGGAGTTCTGATTTGACTTATGGGTTGACCTTAAGGAGTTCTAACGAAAACTCCAATGGCAAATTGCGATTAAATAACCGGAAATGGGTATATTCAAAATTAAATTGTCTATTTTCGAATTTTAAATTTATTTAAAAATGCCATAAATCGTGATTGTATCGAATTTGTTAATAACAAAGAATTATTGTACTCAATGAGTAGAAATAGAAAATTAACTCGGAACTCCTGGAACTCTCAATTTTTTTTTGATTTGCGACTTTTTTCAAAAAAATATTTTTGATAGTTCCGGATAGTTCTGATTAGTGTTTCCTGTAGTTCTTTGTGAGTTCTATGAAAAGTTGTTATGAAATATTTAGATTCGACCAATATTAAGTGAGTAATATGAATTTGAATATTTCGAATTTCCAACTTTGAAAATTTTTATCTCTGGAAATTCAACAGAACTCTTTTTTAAAAGTATCAAAAACTATAGTACTGACCCAAACACATCTTAAAACTAGTTCAGAACTATTCGATAACAATATTGGGGTGCGGTGTCACGTTGGCACCTCATTTTTCAAAAAATTCCTGAGAGCCCAATTTTACAGAACTCTTTTTTAAAAGTTGATAGTACTTCTAGATACATCAAAAGGAATTGAGAACTCTATTCAGAACTATCAGAACTCTTCATTGGGGTGCCAACTTGACACACTCCAATATTACTTACTTTAAAGAAGTTATTTGTAACAAAAAACGCCCTCTTTTAATGGTATAATAGTAATTTTATTTGGTTTTACGTTATTGAATTATTGAATTTATCTGAAAATTTAAAATTTATTTGAACACTTACATGTCATGGGCAGTGATGGGTTAATTTTAACGATGACAATACTGAATAGGCCCAATATAGAGTGTATTTTACCTCAAAGAAAAAGTTGACATTTTTTTATTCCAAAAGTAATAAAGTTTTATAATTGCTTTGGAGAATGTTTCTTTTTCGGTCATGATTGAGGCCTAACATTCTTTTGGATTGAATGCACTCAAGACATAGTTAAAACATTTTAAAGTAAAGTTTTAGTACTTTAAAAAAAGTTTGGATAAACAATATTTTTTGTACTTTGGAATAATAATCGATTTATTGTTGGATCAAAAACAGTAAAACGAGATTTTTCATTTTACAGTTTCTGCTCAATATTTAACTATTGGTGATAAAACATCGAAATGTAAAATTGCTGTTAACAATAATCCACGATAATTGATAACCAATGGTGTTACAAACTAAAAATGTTCGGTAATGCATATTGGGGAGTTCCGTCACCAGTAGTACTAAGGTTAGAAAAACGGAGGCATAATATTGTTCAATTTTTACCGGTGCAAAAACATAGGAGAAAATGGATGCTGACCCGGCGACAGCTGTAGTATTTACCTTTCCACTCGTAATTTTTTAAAGGACGTCCTAGATCCTTTTAAAAAAATAAAAAGAACAACCGACAATG
Organism: Ocypus olens; assembly: GCA_910593695.2. NCBI lineage: Eukaryota > Metazoa > Arthropoda > Insecta > Coleoptera > Staphylinidae > Ocypus > Ocypus olens. Next base: position 35,168,010 of record OU343060.1, read on the forward strand.
AAAAAAAATAGAAAAAAAATATATTGTCTTGCGATCTCTAGCGAAAAACAGTGCATGATATAGAAAATTCAAAAGATCCTTGTTGTTACAGAATTTGATGCTTTATAACTTTGATTTAAAATTAATATATACTGGTTTGAACACCAAGAAAAACAGCCAGAATTTATTTAATTTTTCTACAATTGGTGGCTTTCGGTATAAAAAGTAACTCATTAAAATTTCAATAAAAAACTCCTAATTCAAACCTCTTTTTAGGATGATTTTATATACGAAAAGTAGCAATATCAAATGGTGTTTTTATAAACATGGAACAATTTGGATTAGTTTTCTCGTGATAATAGTGCGAAGAACATCATTTAAAATGCCCAGAGTTCGCAACCGTCGACATTTTTTGTACAACTAAGTGATTTCGAGCGAGGTCGTATTATTGGCATGAGAGAGGGTGGTCTTTCATTTAGAGAAATTGCCAATAGAATGGAACGTGAAGCAACCACAGTAATGAGGTGCTGGCCAAGATGGTCTGAGGAAGGTTTTCATGAACGTCGGAGAAGATCTGAACCACTGCGAAGAACGACAGACCGCGAAGAACGCAGGTTGAGACTTTTGGCGATAAGAGAAAGATTATCCACTACGCGGACTATTGGAAACACTTGGAGGGATACATTAAATGTTAGAATCTCAATGGCATCGATATATCATCGAATACGGAGTTTTGGAATGCGTAGTTATCGTCCTTTTTGTTGCCTTCCCCAGACTCCACGTCATAGAGCTTCTAGGTTGGAATGGTGTAGAGAACGGGTGAATTGGAGTCAAAAATGGCAACAAATTGTGTTCACTGATGAATCCAGATTTTGTTTGTGGACCAACGATGGACGTAGACGTGTCAGACGTTTCCGCGGGGAACGCAGAAATATGGACTTCGCGTTTCCTCGGCATACTGCTCTCACGCAGGGGGTGATGATTTGGGGTGCCATCACGTATGGTGGTAGGTCCCCTCTAGTTTTTATTCCTGGCACCGTAAATGAGTGGCGCTACGTACAGACTATTCTAGAGCCCGTTGCACTGCCGTACTTACAAGGGTCGCAAAACCCTATCTTTCAGCAAGATAATGCTCGCCCACATACAGCAAGGGTAACAATAGAGTGTTTAGAAGAAGCTAACGTTGTAGTGCTTCCATGGCCTTCTCGTTCACCAGACCTTTCGCCCATCGAACATGTTTGGGATATGATAGGCGTCAGACTAGGAAATTTACCCCGTGCCCCAGACACTTTGGACGAACTTCGTTTGCGGATTCAGGAAGCTTGGGATGAGCTACCCCAAGAAGATATTGATCACCTCATTTAAAGCATGCCGAACCGCGTGAATGAGTGCATTAGAAACAACGGAGGACCGACTCATTATTAAAAAAAAATGCTTGTGTAAGTAAGTTTTTCAACTTATAATTTTGGTCGTTTACTTGAGACATTCAAACACAACTTCTGTGAAATTTTCATTAAAATCTGACCATAACTTCTTGGTGTTGCATTTTTCATTCAAACCAGTATATCGAGTGTGTATAAATTGGCGGATAATCTACACGTATAAAATTCTGAATAGAAAACGTCGATGAAAAAATGTTCTACCATGCCTCATGGGCCATCAGGAGGGATTTAAAAGAAATGTACATTTGGCAACATAGCATTCACGAGCTGCCCTGTTTATTAATAATCTCATGGTTCAGAGTAGAAAGTAAAAGATAGATAGAGCGGGGTTTATTTACAGATGCAAGGTAAAACTGATTATGAGTAAATAGTAAAATCCATTGTAATTGAACAAAACAAAACAAAAATAACACAAAAACACAAATACACTGAAATGCGGGCACTAATACAAACTGATAATAATGAGAAAAGTAGAATTGGCACGAACATGGAACTAGCAAGTTTGAATGAATTATTTATGTCAAAATGACATAAGCGGGTGCTACGTTGCCGAACGTATTTTTCATAAAAATAAGCTAATTAAGAAGTGTTAGAAATACAAGTTTGAGGTAGAAAGACAGCACACACTGACAAATAATTTTTAAACTAGCCAAACTATTGAAATTGCAAGGTTTTCTGTAAATTAATAACGAATAATACCGCATATTTAACGACTGGATGTTCAAACTTTGAGGACCTCGTGAAGACCTAGGAAGCATGGTACAACATTTTAGAATTAAGATAAGCTGCTTAGAATATTTGAAAAAATATCGTCACGTGTGGATTATCCGCCAATTTATACACACCCGATATATCAGCTAATTTTATAATTTTTAATAAGAAATTTAAAAAAAAAACGCTAAAATGCATATACGGTGATGATTTTGCACGCTCTAGCAGACAATAATTGAAAAAGTCAAAAGACCTATATCGACCGGAACTTTTCTCCTCTCTATAACTTTGGTCTCTTATAATTTTTCCAGAAAATGCATGGTTTTGGCTGATAATCCAAAAAATCATCAGAAGGTCACAATTCGCAAAATTCTTCAACGCTCTTTAGCGGAAAATGCGCTCACTATCGGAAAATCCAAATGGCCAATGTCGATCGGAAATTGTCTGCTCTACAATTTTGATCCCCAGTAATTATTCACCAAAATGCATAGTTTCGGCTCTGTGCAAAAAATTAAATCTTATATACTTATATACTTTATTTTATAAATAATAAAAATTATAACAAATTTCAAATGACCTCTATCGATTGGAAATTTTTCGCTGTACAACTTTTTGAGAAATTTTTGCCCAAAATGCATAGTTTTCGCTAAAATCGCAAAAAAAACCTTAAAAAACGCAAAAATTGATATATACCGGGTGATTATTCCAAAACAGCCCTTTTTCATGCATGCGCTAGGTGAAAATAGTCTTCAGACAGTCTAAATATACCTAACTTTACAGGTCGCTAAGCTGTGGGTAAAATTTCTCTAAAACGTCGTTTTTTGCCTGAAAAATTAATAGCACGAAGGGAATAGCGAGGGAACACTGTATGTTTTATTCGCGGCGGAAAAAAGTCGCTTCTGTCGAAGAAACGAGAAATAAACGTAAACATGACCTTAAGCTTTTTTTAACGTTTAAGCACGTGCATAGCATACCATAAGTTTAAATTGGTATCAACTTACGTGGAAATAGTTTGTTTTCGCATCCTTAGCAACTTCCCTTATTTCTGGGGGTGTGCAAGTAATATTCGAGATTTATTATGTTTTAAAATAAACTATTTAAATCGCCGTAGAAATACTTCAGGTCAAATAATAAATTCGTTTGAAACAATTGTTTTTTAGTGTTGCCACGTGCTGCAGATAAAACTTATTACGTTTAAGTACGTATATTATTTTAGAAATAAATCCTTAACTAAAACCAAAGTAGTAAAAATTGAATATTTTACTAGTTTAATAAGAAGCATTGTAGGGGTACTTCTCGCTGCGCAAGTTGTGCTCCAATCCGACTCATGACACAATATATCCACTTATTAAACTTGTATAATAATGTACTATTAATAAACATTTGTATGTTCAACTGTACTAAATAGTAACTTTGGCGGTTTCTTTTTAGGCCAAAATGGCGTACATTTCCTACTAGTCCCATAATTGATGAAGTAAATTGGACTCTTATGTCAGTGTCAGAAATGACAGATCTTAATTTTGGTTAGAACACCTAATAAATACAATGCAAATTACCAATGAAAAAGAGAGATCAACTGTGATAGTGGTTTATGGCGATAGTACTATTATTCATTATATTTACTCCTGAAGAAGTTTGCAAGGTTTGGACGTATATTGTGCGAGTTAGATTGTTTAACCTAATCATCCATTTTCTATAAAATTTACAATGAATGACATTATTGTGGCAGCAAATGCACACTATGATTAAAATATATATAAATAAATTGCTTTAGTTTGATTTTAAAAAGTATTCCAAAAATGCTAAAAGCAGTCGAACATAAAGATTTGTATGTAACTCGTCCACAATAGCACTTCATGGAGTCGCCTCCAATACCAGCCTCTCTCGCTTCGCTCGCTCGGCCATAAAATGTCTCGTCCAAGAAAATGCTGTATTGAGGTCTAGTTACATAAATAGCTATTTCTCATTTTGTTCTGATGTGTAAAAAAAGAGTCATGTAATTTTCAGGGTTTATAGCACTGCTTAATTAAATGAAGGAATTTTACTCCTATATTGTAATTTACCCAATTCCAATGGATTTATTGGGTTAACATATAAATATAAGGTCAACCGCTGGAAAGACGAATACTGAATTCCAATATAAAATAAATGATTATATATCTTTTTTTGCATATAGTTTGGGAATACTATGTGCTGTAGCAATGTTAGAATGGAAATTCCATGCGAGTGAAATATTTCGACGACCGCGAGGAACCTGACAAAATAATAAAAACAAAAACAAGAGTTTTATTACTACATGTTTATGGATATTTGTATAGTATCTTGATAATTATGAAATCAAGGCTAATTGTTTTATTCAGACTGGTATAAGAATTTTCATTCCATAACTAATGGAATGAATTACAAGCAAAACGCATAAGCGCATAGTGTTTTATTCCATAACAAGAGCGAGAATGTGTATGTTCTATGGTCAAAATTGATTTCAAAATACTTAAATTATACAGTGGTTGTGGAGAAAAACACTTTTTGTGGCAACTTAAGAGCCTTCTGGCGCAATATATTTGATTTAAAAATTTCAATTTGTCGGGCCCAAATTGACGTACCCTAGATTAACTGGGAAATATACAGTGCGAGTCTCTAACTTGTAATAAATTCAGTAAATCAAACAAAGTTTATTTTTCGGAAATATGCTCGGTCACGTCGATTAGTATTTTAAATTGCGCTCTTTTTGTTGTAATAAAATTTTATACAGCGTATCCCAAATTTGAGATGTGACGTCATCGACTATTTTTTTTAATAGCAACCCTAATTTTTTTATCACTATTTTTAAAGAGTATATCAAGTTACACATGTGTGCCAAATTTCAAATTTTTATTTCCTGTCATTTAGAAGATATTTAACAAACAGTATCAAATTTGAAAAATGAATTCAACTTAATAGTCTTTCTTCAATAAATGCTCAAAATGTTGTCCATTTTCGAACTGACAATACCCTAAACGGAACTGAAACTCGTTTTGAACATTTCTAATTACTTCGGGGGAAATTAGTCTACACTCCTGTCTTATTCGTTCTTTCAACTCCTCAAGATTTGGCGGTTTGGTCTTAAAAACTTTGCTTTTCAAGTACCCCCATAAGAAAAAGTCCATAGGTGTTAAATCCGGAGACCTGGGTGGCCATTCAACTGGTCCTCTTCTGCCAATCCATCTTCGTGGAAATACATTATCCAGGTACTCACGGACACGCCTTGCAAAATGAGGAGGCGCACCGTCCTGTTGAAACCAGATGTTTCTATTCGGGACGTCAGCTTCTACAGGGCAAGGAAACAAAATAGCCAAACTCGGAATTAGCTCTTCCTCCAAGAATTGTAAATATCCCGCTCCATTGAGATTATTTGGAAAAAAAATTGGTCCTAAAATTCGATCACCAACAATCCCTGCCCAAACATTAATTTTATCTGGATATTGAGTGTGGCCTTCCCTCATCCAGTGTGGGTTCTTGTCTGCCCAATAACGGCAATTTTGACGATTTACCTCACCATTTAACATAAACGTTGATTCATCGGAAAACAATATATTTTCTATTTTTAGAACATTTCTATCTAGTAGATCCATCATTTTTTCGCAAAACTGAAGTCTTCTATCCGGATCATCTTCGGTGAGTTCCTGGAGGATTGTCATTTTATAAGGATGAAATGTTTGCTCTCTAAGGATTCTTGACACTGAAGACTGGCTAATTTTGAGTTCCCTAGCCATCTGCCTAGAGGAGACATGATGATTTTCCTGAACAGAGAGAAGTACATCAATTTTGACCTCTTCACTCAGCGCATTCTGACGATGATTATTCGTTTTTCTTAAATGCCCATTTTCCCGAAACTGACTTTCAATCTTGCTTACTGTACTTTGAGATATGGCTGGTAAGTCAGGATACTTCTCTCTAAATAAATAAATAACTTCATTTTGTGTTCTTGTCCTATCTCCATAGCCAATCATCATTCAAATTTCGATTTTGTGGGTTTCAGTTAAGTAAATAATAAAAATAAGTTGAACAATGTACCATTTAATAAAAACCCTTGCCATTAGTTTGATAAATGGCATGTCATGGTGAAAATAATTTTACTAGTCAGATAGCTATAAACATCAAATTAAATAAGATTTATCAAGTGGATGGGCTTAATAATAAAATGTTCATGTAATTTTATGGGGTTAAGCGTTAATCTGAATCGAACTATCCAATGCTGAATTCCTCCGTGACAACAAAGTTCTAAAGTTCTAATCAGGGTTAGCGAGAGATATTCAGTTTTTACTTTCTCCGTTACGAAGTACGAGAAAGTATTGTGATCGTGATTTTTTTTCATATTTTTTTTTACGGAAATATCCGTTTTGGGGTCCCTAGATGCCATTTCAACTATTTCTGGAAAAAAAAATGTGTCGCGTGTGTGTGTATGTCGCGTGTGTCGCGTGTGTCGTGTGTGTCGCGTGTGTCGCGTGTGTCGCGTGTGTCGCGTGTGTGTGTATGTCGCGTGTGTCGCGTGTATCGCGTGTGTCGCGTCTGTCGCGTGTGTGTGTGTGTCGCGTGTGTCGCGTGTGTCGCGTGTGTCTCGTGTTTCGCGTGTGTCACGTATGTCGGGTGTGTGTGTCGCGTGTGCTGCGTGTGCCGGGTGTGTGTGTCGCGTGTTCGTGTCGCGTGCGTCGCGTGTGTCGCGTGTGTCGCGTGTGTCGCGTGTGTGTGTCGCGTGTGTGTGTGTCGCGTGTGTATGTGTGTCGCGTGTGTCGCGTGTTTGTGTGTGTGTTTCGCGTGTGTGTGTGTGAGTGTTTGTCGCGTGTGTGTGTGTGTCGCGTGTGTGTGTGTGTCGCGTGTGTGTGTGTGTGTGTGTGGCGTGTGTCGCGTGTGTGTGTGTGTGTGTCGCGTGTGTGTGTGTGTGTGGCGCGTGTCGCGTGTGTCGCGTGTGTCGCGTGTGTGTGTTTGTCGCGTGTGTGTGTTTGTCGCGTGTGTATGTGTGTCGCGTGTTTGTGTGTGTGTGTGTATGTGAGTCGCGTGTGTCGCGTGCGTGTGTGTGTGTGTGTCGCGTCTGTGTGTGTGTCGCGTGTGTCGCGTCTGTCGCGTGTGTGTGTGTCGCGTGTGTCGCGTGTGTCGCGTGTGTCGCGTGTGTGTGTGCGCGACGCGTTTGTCGCGTGTGTCGCGTGTGTCGCGTGCGTGTGTGCGTGTGTATCGCGTGTGTGTGTGTGTCGCGTGTGTCGCGTACGTCGCGTGTGTCGCGTGTTTGTGTGTGTGTGTGTGTGTGTGTGTGTGTGTGTGCGTCGCGTGTGTCGCGTGTGTGTGTGTGCGTCGCGTGGGTCGCGTGTGTCGCGTGTGTCGCGTGTGTCGCGTGTGTCGCGTGTGTCGCGTGTGTGTGTGTGTGTGTGTGTGTGTCGCGTGTGTGTGTGTGTCGCGTGTGTCGCGTGTATGTGTGTGTGTCGCGTGTGTCGCGTACGTCGCGTGTGTCGCGTGTTTGTGCGTCGCGTGCGTCGCGTGTGTGTGTGTGTGTGTGTGTGTGTGTGTGTGTGTGTGTGTGTGTGTGTGTGTGTGCGTCGCGTGTGTCGCGTGTGTGTGTGTGTGTGTGTGTGTGTGCGTCGCGTGTGTCGCGTGTGTGTGTGTGCGTCGCGTGGGTCGCGTGTGTCGCGTGTGTCGCGTGTGTCGCGTGTGTCGCGTGTGTCGCGTGTGTCGCGTGTGTCGCGTGTGTCGCGTGTGTCGCGTGTGTCGCGTGTGTCGCGTGTGTGTGTGTGTCGCGTGTGTCGCGTGTGTCGCGTGTGTCGCGTGTGTGTGTGCGTCGCGTGGGTCGCGTGTGTCGCGTGTGTGTGTGTGTATGTCGCGTGTGTCACGTGTATGTGTGTGTGTCGCGTGTGTCGCGTCTGTCGCGTGTGTCGCGTGTGTGTGCGTCGCGTGCGTCGCGTGCGTCGCGCGTGTGTGTGTGTGTGTGTGTGTGTGTGTGTGTCGCGTATGTCGCGTATGTCGCGTCTGTCGCATGTGTCGCGTGTGTCGCATGTGTCGCGTGTGTCGCGTGTGTGTGTGCGACGCGTTTGTCGCGTGTGTCGCGTGCGTGTGTGCGTGTGTATCGCGTGTGTGTGTGTCGCGTGTGTCGCGTCTGTCGCGTGTGTGTGTGTGTCGCGTGTGTCGCGTGTGTCGCGTGTGTCGCGTGTGTCGCGTGTGTCGCGTGTGTGTGTGCGTCGCGTGTATCGCGTGTGTGTGTGTATGTCGCGTGTGGCGTGTATGTGTGTGTGTCGCGTGTGTCGCGTGTGTCGCGTGTGTGTGTCGCGTGTGTCGCGTCTGTCGCGTGTGTGTGTGTCGCGTGTGTCGCGTGTGTCGCGTGTGTGTGTGCGACGCGTTTGTCGCGTGTGTCGCGTGCGTGTGTGCGTGTGTATCGCGTGTGTGTGTGTCGCGTGTGTCGCGTCTGTCGCGTGTGTGTGTGTGTCGCGTGAGTCGCGTGTGTCGCGTGTGTCGCGTGTGTCGCGTGTGTGTGCGTCGCGTGCGTGTGTGTGCGTCGCGTGCGTGTGTGTGTGTGTGTGTGTCGCGTGTGTGTGTGAGTCGCGTGTGTCGCGTCTGTCGCGTGTGTGTGTGTCGCGTGTGTCGCGTGTGTGTGTGCGACGCGTTTGTCGCGTGTGTCGCGTGCGTGTGTGCGTGTGTATCGCGCGTGTGTGTGTCGCGTGTGTCGCGTCTGTCGCGTGTGTGTGTGTGTCGCGTGTGTCGCGTGTGTCGCGTGTGTCGCGTGTGTCGCGTGTGTCGCGTGTGTCGCGTGTGTCGCGTGTGTGTGTGCGTCGCGTGTATCGCGTGTGTGTGTGTGTATGTCGCGTGTGGCGTGTATGTGTGTGTGTCGCGTGTGTCGCGTGTGTCGCGTGTGTCGCGTGTGTGTGTCGCGTGTGTCGCGTGTGTCGCGTGTGTGTGTGTGTGTGTGTGTGTGCGTCGCGTGTGTCGCGTGTGTGTGTACGTCGCGTGGGTCGCGTGTGTCGCGCGCGTGTGTGTGTCGCGTGTGTCGCGTGTGTGTGTGCGACGCGTTTGTCGCGTTTGTCGCGTGTGTCGCGTGTGTCGCGTGTGTCGCGTGTGTCGCGTGTGTCGCGTGTGTCGTGTGTGTGTGTGTGTGTGTGTGTGTGTGTGTGTGTGTGTGTGTGTGTGTGTGTGTGTGTGTGTGTGTCGCGTGTGTCGCGTGTGTGTGTGCGTCGCGTGTATCGCGTGTGTGTGTGTATGTCGCGTGTGGCGTGTATGTGTGTGTGTCGCGTGTGTCGCGTGTGTCGCGTTTGTCGCGTGTGTCGCGTGTGTGTGTCGCGTGTGTCGCGTGTGTCGCGTGTGTGTGTGTGTGTGTGTGCGTCGCGTGTGTCGCGTGTGTGTGTGTACGTCGCGTGGGTCGCGTGTGTCGCGCGCGTGTGTGTGTCGCGTGTGTCGCGTGTGTCGCGTGTGTCGCGTGTGTCGCGTGTGTCGCGTGTGTGTGTGCGTCGCGTGGGTCGCGTGTGTCGCGTGTGTGTGTGTGTATGTCGCGTGTGTCACGTGTATGTGTGTGTGTCGCGTGTGTCGCGTCTGTCGCGTGTGTCGCGTGTGTGTGCGTCGCGTGCGTCGCGTGCGTCGCGCGTGTGTGTGTGTGTGTGTGTGTGTGTGTGTGTCGCGTATGTCGCGTATGTCGCGTCTGTCGCATGTGTCGCGTGTGTCGCGTGTGTCGCGTGTGTGTGTGCGACGCGTTTGTCGCGTGTGTCGCGTGCGTGTGTGCGTGTGTATCGCGTGTGTGTGTGTCGCGTGTGTCGCGTCTGTCGCGTGTGTGTGTGTGTCGCGTGTGTCGCGTGTGTCGCGTGTGTCGCGTGTGTCGCGTGTGTCGCGTGTGTGTGTGCGTCGCGTGTATCGCGTGTGTGTGTGTATGTCGCGTGTGGCGTGTATGTGTGTGTGTCGCGTGTGTCGCGTGTGTCGCGTGTGTCGCGTGTGTGTGTCGCGTGTGTCGCGTCTGTCGCGTGTGTGTGTGTCGCGTGTGTCGCGTGTGTCGCGTGTGTCGCGTGTGTGTGTGCGACGCGTTTGTCGCGTGTGTCGCGTGCGTGTGTGCGTGTGTATCGCGTGTGTGTGTGTCGCGTGTGTCGCGTCTGTCGCGTGTGTGTGTGTGTCGCGTGAGTCGCGTGTGTCGCGTGTGTCGCGTGTGTCGCGTGTGTGTGCGTCGCGTGCGTGTGTGTGCGTCGCGTGCGTGTGTGTGTGTGTGTGTGTCGCGTGTGTGTGTGAGTCGCGTGTGTCGCGTCTGTCGCGTGTGTGTGTGTCGCGTGTGTCGCGTGTGTCGCGTGTGTGTGTGCGACGCGTTTGTCGCGTGTGTCGCGTGCGTGTGTGCGTGTGTATCGCGCGTGTGTGTGTCGCGTGTGTCGCGTCTGTCGCGTGTGTGTGTGTGTCGCGTGTGTCGCGTGTGTCGCGTGTGTCGCGTGTGTCGCGTGTGTCGCGTGTGTGTGTGCGTCGCGTGTATCGCGTGTGTGTGTGTGTATGTCGCGTGTGGCGTGTATGTGTGTGTGTCGCGTGTGTCGCGTGTGTCGCGTGTGTCGCGTGTGTGTGTCGCGTGTGTCGCGTGTGTCGCGTGTGTGTGTGTGTGTGTGTGTGCGTCGCGTGTGTCGCGTGTGTGTGTACGTCGCGTGGGTCGCGTATGTCGCGCGCGTGTGTGTGTCGCGTGTGTCGCGTGTGTGTGTGCGACGCGTTTGTCGCGTTTGTCGCGTTTGTCGCGTGTGTCGCGTGTGTCGCGTGTGTCGCGTGTGTCGCGTGTGTCGCGTGTGTCGTGTGTGTGTGTGTGTGTGTGTGTGTGTGTGTGTGTGTGTGTGTGTGTGTGTGTGTGTGTGTGTGTGTCGCGTGTGTCGCGTGTGTGTGTGCGTCGCGTGTATCGCGTGTGTGTGTGTATGTCGCGTGTGGCGTGTATGTGTGTGTGTCGCGTGTGTCGCGTGTGTCGCGTGTGTCGCGTGTGTCGCGTGTGTGTGTCGCGTGTGTCGCGTGTGTCGCGTGTGTGTGTGTGTGTGTGTGCGTCGCGTGTGTCGCGTGTGTGTGTGTACGTCGCGTGGGTCGCGTGTGTCGCGCGCGTGTGTGTGTCGCGTGTGTCGCGTGTGTGTGTGCGACGCGTTTATCGCGTTTGTCGCGTGTGTCGCGTGTGTAGCGTGTGTCGCGTGTGTCGCGTGTGTCGCGTGTGTCGTGTGTGTGTGTGTGTGTGTGTGTGTGTGTGTGTGTGTGTGTGTGTGTGTGTGTGTGTGTGTGTGTGTGTGTGTGTCGCGTGTGTCGCGTGTGTGTGTCGCGTGTGTCGCGTGTGTCGCGTGTGTGTGTGTGTGTGTGTGTGCGTCGCGTGTGACGCGTGTGTGTGTACGTCGCGTGGGTCGCGTGTGTCGCGCGCGTGTGTGTGTCGCGTGTGTCGCGTGTGTGTGTTTGTCGCGTGTGTATGTGTGTTGCGTGTGTCGCGTGTTTGTGTGTGTGTGTGTATGTGAGTCGCGTGTGTCGCGTATGTCGCGAGCGTGTGTCGCGTCTGTCGCGTCTGTCGCGTGTGTCGCGTGTGTCGCGTGTGTCGCGTGTGTCGCGTGTGTCGCGTGTGTCGCCTGTGTCGCGTGTGTCGCGTATGTCACGTGTGTGTGTGTCGTGTGTGTGTGTCGCGTGTGTATGTGTGTCGCGTGTGTCGCGTGTGTCGCGTGTGTCGCGTGTGTCGCGTGTTTGTGTGTGTGTGTCGCGTGTGTATGTGTGTCGCGTGTGTCGCGTGCGTCGCGTGTGTCGCGTGTGTCGCGTGTGTCGCGTGTGTCGCGTGTGTCGCCTGTTTCGCGTGTGTCGCGTATGTCACGTGTGTGTGTGTCGTGTGTGTGTGACGCGTGTGTATGTGTGTCGCGTATGTCACGTGTGTGTGTGTCGTGTGTGTGTGACGCGTGTGTATGTGTGTCGCGTGTGTCGCGTGTTTGTGTGTGTGTGTCGCGTGTGTCGCGTGTGTCGCGTGTGTGTGTGTTTGTGTATGTGTGTCGCTTGCGTGCGTGTGTGTGTGTGTGTGTCGCGTCTGTCGCGTGTGTGCGTGTCGCGTGTGTCGCGTGTGTCGCGTGGGTCGCGTGTGTCGCGGGTGTGTGTGTATGTCGCGTGTGTCGCGTGTATGTGTGTGTGTCGCGTGTGTCGCGTATGTCGCGTATGTCGCGTGTGTCGCGTGTGTGTGCGTCGCGTGCGTCGCGTGTGTGTGTGTGTGTGTGTGTGTGTGTGTGTGTGTGTGTGTGTGTGTGTGTGTGTGTGTGTGTGCGTCGCGTGTGTCGCGTGTGTGTGTGTGTGCGTCGCGTGTGTCGCGTGTGTGTGTGTGTGCGTCGCGTGTGTCGCGTGTGTGTGTGTGCGTCGCGAGTGTCGAATGTGTCGCGTGTGTCGCGTGTGTCGCGTGTGTGTGTGTGTCGCGTGTGTCGCGTGTGTCGCGTGCGTCGCGTGCGTCGCGTGTGTCGCGTGTGTGTTTGTGTGTGTTTGTGTGTCGCGTGTGTGTATATGTGTGTTGCGTGTGTGTGTGTGTGTGCGTCGCGTGTGTCGCGTGTGTGTTTGTGTCGCGTGTGTCGCGTGTGTGTCGCGTGTGTGTCGCGTGTGCGTCTGCGTGTGGGTGTGCCACAATTTTCTCTGGTGATTTCTCTGTTTCTTGTTAAGTTCGACTAAGGATATTTACACTGAATATTATGATCAACAAAATACATTTATTCATTACCATAGTATTCGCGTGTGTCGCGGGTGTCGGGTGTGTCGCGTCTGTTTGTGTGTCGCGTGTGTGTGTGTGTCGCGTGTGTGTGTGTGTGTGTGTGTGTGTGTGTGTGTGTGTTGCGTGTGTGTGTGTCGCGTGTGTCGCGTGTGTGTGTGTGTGTGTGTGTGTGTGTGTCGCGTGTGTCGCGTATGTCGCGGGTGTCGCGTGTGTCGCGTGTGTCGCGTGTGTCGCCTGTTTCGCGTGTGTCGCGTATGTCAGGTGTGTGTGTGTCGTGTGTGTGTGTCACGTGTGTCGCGTGTGTATGTGTGTCGCGTGCGTCGCGTGCGTCGCGTGCGTCGCGTGTGTCGCGTGTGTCGCGTGTGTCGCGTGTGTCGCGTGTGTCGCGTGTGTCGCCTGTGTCGCGTGTGTCGCGTATGTCACGTGTGTGTGTGTCGTGTGTGTGTGTCGCGTGTTTATGTGTGTCGCGTGTGTCGCGTGTGTCGCGTGTGTCGCGTGTTTGTGTGTGTGTGTCGCGTGTGTATGTGTGTCGCGTGTGTCGCGTGTGTATGTGTGTCGCGTGCGTCGCGTGCGTCGCGTGTGTCGCGTGTGTCGCGTGTGTCGCGTGTGTCGCGTGTGTCGCGTGTGTCGCGTGTGTCGCCTGTTTCGCGTGTGTCGCGTATGTCACGTGTGTGTGTGTCGTGTGTGTGTGACGCGTGTGTATGTGTGTCGCGTGTGTCGCGTGTTTGTGTGTGTGTGTCGCGTGTGTCGCGTGTGTATGTGTGTCGCGTGTGTCGCGTGTGTGTGTGTTTGTGTATGTGTGTCGCTTGCGTGCGTGTGTGTGTGTGTGTCGCGTCTGTCGCGTGTGTGCGTGTCGCGTGTGTCGCGTGTGTCGCGTGTGTCGCGTGTGTCGCGTGTGTGTGTGCGTCGCGTTTGTCGCGTGTGTCGCGTGTGTCGCGTGTGTGTATGTGTGTCGCGTGTGTCGCGTGCGTGTGTGCGTGTGTGTCGCGTGTGTGTGTGTCGCGTGTTTCGCGTGTGTCGCGTCTGTCGCGTGTGTGTGTGTCGCGTGTGTCGCGTGTGTCGCGTGTGTCGCGTGTGTGTGTGCGTCGCGTGGGTCGCGTGGGTCGCGTGTGTCGCGTGTGTGTGTGTATGTTGCGTGTGTCGCGTGTATGTGTGTGTGTCGCGTGTGTCGCGTGTGTCGCGTGTGTGTGCGTCGCGTGCGTCGCGCGTGTGTGTGTGTGTGTGTGTGTGTGCGTCGCGTGTGTCGCGTGTGTGTGTGTGTGCGTCGCGTGTGTCGCGTGTGTCGCGTGTGTCGCGTGTGTCGCGTGCGTCGCGTGCGTCGCGTGTGTCGCGTGTGTGTTTGTGTGTGTTTGTGTGTCGCGTGTGTGTATATGTGTGTTGCGTGTGTGTGTGTGTGTGCGTCGCGTGTGTCGCGTGTGTGTTTGTGTCGCGTGTGTCGCGTGTGTGTCGCGTGTGTGTCGCGTGTGCGTCTGCGTGTGGGTGTGCCACAATTTTCTCTGGTGATTTCTCTGTTTCTTGTTAAGTTCGACTAAGGATATTTACACTGAATATTATGATCAACAAAATACATTTATTCATTACCATAGTATTCGCGTGTGTCGCGGGTGTCGGGTGTGTCGCGTCTGTTTGTGTGTCGCGTGTGTGTGTGTGTGTGTGTGTGTGTGTCGCGTGTGTCGCGTATGTCGCGGGTGTCGCGTGTGTCGCGTGTGTGTGCGTCGCGTGCGTCGCGTGTGTCGCGTGTCTCGCGTGTGTCGCGTGTGTCGCGTGTGTCGCGTGTGTCGCCTGTTTCGCGTGTGTCGCGTATGTCACGTGTGTGTGTGTCGTGTGTGTGTGTCGCGTGTGTATGTGTGTCGCGTGTGTCGCGTGTTTGTGTGTGTGTGTCGCGTGTGTATGTGTGTCGCGTGCGTCGCGTGCGTCGCGTGCGTCGCGTGTGTCGCGTGTGTCGCGTGTGTCGCGTGTGTCGCGTGTGTCGCGTGTGTCGCCTGTGTCGCGTGTGTCGCGTATGTCACGTGTGTGTGTGTCGTGTGTGTGTGTCGCGTGTGTATGTGTGTCGCGTGTGTCGCGTGTGTCGCGTGTGTCGCGTGTTTGTGTGTGTGTGTCGCGTGTGTATGTGTGTCGCGTGTGTCGCGTGTGTATGTGTGTCGCGTGCGTCGCGTGCGTCGCGTGTGTCGCGTGTGTCGCGTGTGTCGCGTGTGTCGCGTGTGTCGCGTGTGTCGCCTGTTTCGCGTGTGTCGCGTATGTCACGTGTGTGTGTGTCGTGTGTGTGTGACGCGTGTGTATGTGTGTCGCGTGTGTCGCGTGTTTGTGTGTGTGTGTCGCGTGTGTCGCGTGTGTATGTGTGTCGCGTGTGTCGCGTGTGTGTGTGTTTGTGTATGTGTGTCGCTTGCGTGCGTGTGGGTGTGTGTGTCGCGTCTGTCGCGTGTGTGCGTGTCGCGTGTGTCGCGTGTGTCGCGTGTGTCGCGTGTGTGTGTGCGTCGCGTTTGTCGCGTGTGTCGCGTGTGTCGCGTGTGTGTATGTGTGTCGCGTGTGTCGCGTGCGTGTGTGCGTGTGTGTCGCGTGTGTGTGTGTCGCGTGTTTCGCGTGTGTCGCGTCTGTCGCGTGTGTGTGTGTCGCGTGTGTCGCGTGTGTCGCGTGTGTGTGTGCGTCGCGTGGGTCGCGTGGGTCGCGTGTGTCGCGTGTGTGTGTGTATGTCGCGTGTGTCGCGTGTATGTGTGTGTGTCGCGTGTGTCGCGTGTGTCGCGTGTGTCGCGTGTGTGTGCGTCGCGTGCGTCGCGCGTGTGTGTGTGTGTGTGTGTGTGTGTGTGCGTCGCGTGTGTCGCGTGTGTGTGTGTGTGCGTCGCGTGTGTCGCGTGTGTCGCGTGTGTCGGGTGCGTCGCGTGCGTCGCGTGTGTCGCGTGTGTGTTTGTGTGTGTTTGTGTGTCGCGTGTGTGTATATGTGTGTTGCGTGTGTGTGTGTGTGTGCGTCGCGTGTGTCGCGTGTGTGTTTGTGTCGCGTGTGTCGCGTGTGTGTCGCGTGTGTGTCGCGTGTGCGTCTGCGTGTGGGTGTGCCACAATTTTCTCTGGTGATTTCTCTGTTTCTTGTTAAGTTAGACTAAGGATATTTACACTGAATATTATGATCAACAAAATACATTTATTCATTACCATAGTATTTACGAAAAGTACCTTTTACACAAGTTATGCAACTTTTTTTAAAAATGCGTAAAAGACGCCACTATTCAGGATCTTGCATGTGGTACACACTCTCATATTTGTGGCAACTTCAGTAGTGTTTAGTTGGTAGCGCCCTCTACAAAAAAATGCTACGTTGCCAGTAATTTGATACTGAGAGTTTTCGGCGCATATACCTGTATATTTGGGTTGGAGCCGGATAATATCCTAGAAATTATTTCTGCTCTTATGAATTGTTTATCTAGTTGCATACATATCATATTTTAATCTGTTATAATAATAATAATAAGTAATGACATTGGTTAAATAAATAATTAATTTAATAATTAATAATAATTATTTCTTCTTAATTACTGAAAAAATTAAAGATCATATAAAATAATTTTAAAAATTATTTAATTGTTAGACATTCAGCAATTGATCATAAATATAATATATTTTTATAATAATTGTAAGCTTAGTTTATTTTTAGTTTCCTCTCTTATAAGTTTAATAAATTGAAATTGAGGCTGTTATTTATAGTTATTCGGTCGTATTATAATTCTATTTAACATCTTCAGGGACAAATGCACAATCGTATACGTTTCAAAAAATGCTTCATAAATTTTAAACGAATAGGATTTAGTATTTCCTTGTTCTTTTACTTCTTTGATTTAATCGATGTATAATTTAATTGAGCTCTTACTTTTTTAGGCAACGAGAAAACTTAATTGTGTGATGCACAAATTTCACCAGCAGATGTTTAAAATTTTCCATTGATTGATTAGAAACAATGCGAATAATATAAATGCAGATTATACCTAAAACAATTGGACATACAAATTCCGAATATCCGAATAAAAACATTAATTCGTTTTATTAAATTTTCGGCAGATTTTGTTAATCTAAAAATAATCAAAAACACACACATTTAGTGTTTATTAAAATTATAATACTTAATTCAAATTTATTTTAGTTAAATTCACAGAAACTATAAGATAACAATTATTTCGAGAATTTTGCTAATTTTGTATCAGTAGAATTTCTCTAAAATTAAAATTAAAAACCCTCACTTTGTGGATCAGACAAATTAAATAAGGACAAAAGGTAGTCTGAATTTATGGAGATTCAACCTATTTGTTACTCCGCAAAATTAAGTCTTACTAAGACTATAAAAAATACATCATCGTTGAAATTACTTCCCTGACGAAGGCCATGCCAGAAAGATATTTGTCTGTTATCTAAAGTTTGTGTTCATATAGGAAATACTGTTAAACTCACAATCTTATATTGTTACACAATTTATTAGTTGTGGTAAAACAATAAGAAATAGCTTACATTAAGACATTTTATTTATATTAGGTACATGCCAATTCATTAGGGGAGAATATTTGACAAAGATGTGTTGAGCGTTCTACAACTTCCGCTCCAGATGGGCTTTTTCGCGGGAACTTACACCCTTTGTATAAAACAGGTTGTTACGGGTTCTTTTGGCCCGCAATAACCTAATGAGAGATATAGAAAATTTATTTGCGAACCGCGAGTATTAGGTTGCCTATCTAATGCGGCCTGCCAAAAACAATTAATTTAGAAACTATTAATTTACCAATTGTTGTGACGAAGTTATCAAATCGTCGCAGTTACGGCGTAGTCCGGTGTAACTCCCCGACGAAATGGCATAACTCCTTTTCGTTGGGCTAGCGAGCGCGTTTTCAGTCAGCTGTCAGTTGAGCGCACGAGCATTAGAGTGTACTTTAAAGAAGAGACATCAAGGCCAATACTCATTCGATATACCGAAGATTTTCCGCTTAAGGTTCTCCTTTATATAAATCCAGGCAAAGGCTAGGCGAGGTCCCCTATTATCCTATTGTCCCCAAATTGGGTTTCGGGAGACCGAATACCGAATACCGAAGTTATTACCCAGTGAGTTCGGGGCGCCATCTATTAGGCAATTGCTTCATCATTTATCGGTAGCTTGTAAACGGTTACTTAACATTCGCTCAAGTTACGTAATGTGTGGAGGTAATGGCGGGAAAGAATAAAGTTGAGATTCGTAAATCAATTTTAGTCTCATTGGTATTATCAGCGAAAGTCGCTATCGGGAAAGAGTTTTTTTGTTTGTGGCAGACATATTATTATTCATTGTTGAGCTCCTCGTGGTGCTGGATGGACGTTAATCGGAAATTAACAAATAACAGTACTCAAGTAGTACGTAAATTGATTTTGTTACCGACCGTTGGTCGGATATATAGTTACGCGGTCATCCACAGTGGGCTAAATTTTCCGAGTGTTGGAATAAATCCACTGGCGACGCTTTGTCGGATCGCATCCAGGAGTCACGCAAAAAGCATAATCAGGAGATCCCGGACAAATTCGAAGCCGGAGGCACCCCTGAATCCACTCAAAGAACCGCCTTACAACTCAGGTACGTTCGATGCGTAATCTAGAACAATTAAAACTCTCTTTGAAAAATCGCCACCCACGTGGTTTCCGAATATTTTTTTTTGCAAGCTATTTCTAAACGATACGCTTTTAGGTTCTTTAACCCTGTTATCAAATTTTCGCGACGCATTGTTGCGTCCCGAACAGGCCGTGTTGCCCCTCGCCGTGGATAGCGAGAAGTTACCTTCCGAAATTCGTCTTTGTAACACCCGGTGCCTAGTAGTTTCTGTCGAGGGACGTGATTGGACACGATCGTTCGTTGTCCTTGTCGTAGGAGTGCTGGGAGGAACCGTTGGTGTCCGAGGAGCGGTGGCTGTTGAATTTCCAGGGGGCGGCGATAGGAGTAACCACGAGGAGGGAAAGGCCAGATAAGCGATAATAGCGATATCTTATTTTGTTATTGATTTTATTTTCCATGTATTACTGTTGCGGGGGTATCTACCAGTGACAGAATATTCAAGATTTATTTTACTAATAGCTTAATACTGTCGAGTTGGTACTTGACAGCGACATAATTCTAAAAATTTATTTAACTAGTCGTTTAGCAGTGTCGAATTCACATTGGACCGCGGCATAATATTTAGAATTTATTTTAATAATAGTTTAACATCATTGAAGTATAATATTCAAAATTAATTTTACTGATCGCTGAACACGGTTAGATTGGGATTCGACAGTGACATAATATTTAAGATTTAGTTTACTACCTGTTCCGTGTTGTGTAGTTGACCCTGTAAACACGGTTGTATGGACGTGCCTAACGCGTTAATTTAATTTTTCTTTTTCTCCAACTTGTGTTACGTCGTTTCGTCGGTACCGAGTCTAGTATGTTTCGCCGACACTCTTGGAAAAAATGGAGTCGCAGTCCATCCCCACCTAAAAGTAAATTTCAAAACGAAGATGTAGGGCCGGCCGCCCAGCGACCAATGACGATGGTGCATAGGTCTAGGTAGAGAGTCCCAACCGACTCGCAGGCCGACAAGACATAATAAAATCTGTTTTATAGGATAGATTAGTATTTTTATTCTCGCGACACATTTTCCAAAAAGGAAAAATTGCGCGGCATTCCTATATAGTTATAGAAGAAAACAAATTTAATTAAAGAATTAAAGAAATAGATCGACAAATAATACAGCCAATTTTTTCCATTTGTAACTTATATTAAATCCACAATACTCGAAAGATGAACTGAAAAATCAAAAATTGAATAGAACCGTTAGAAAATTAGTGCAAAGGTATTCAACTATCCATTAAAACATTATGAAAAAATATCTAAACTTTAAGTAACAAACGAAGCTATATAATTTATAGATGTAAATACAAAAAATGCTCTTGTTATAAACACGAATGATGTCATATATTGCCATAATTAGAAGTTTCGAATTTAGACACTACAAAAAAATTACAGCTTCACCATTTTCTGTAAAAGGTGCACCTAATCTGCAAACAACTTTCTTATTTCATTTAAAATTAATTAACAGCATCCAACGTGCAATTAGAAGTTGAACGCCCTAAAGTTTTTGACAAAACATTCTACAGTTTCCCTGCCTACGCTAATACAAATACATTAAGCGCTTCTGGGTTATCAAATTTTACATCTTCTTCTCTACATAATTTATTTGCTATTTTTATTTAACGAAAGCAAATCAGTCAAATTACAATATAAAATATAGTTGCTATAGTGATATTAGATGCCCTTGTCATAGGCAGTGGCGGCTCGTGGGACATGTTGATGGTAGAGCCACTTTTACAATTTATTGGATCGGATGATACTGGCGTTTATAACGTCAAAATTATGAAAGATAATTTTATACAAATGAAATACCGGCAAAAAAATCAAAAATTTGCACATAACAATCAATCACACACGTTAAAAATATAAAGTACAGACCAATAAAAAATACGCTCTTAATTAAAGTAAAAAACTAAAATATACGCCCAAAAGATCGAAACTTTCGAAAATTCGCGGTAAAAAATGCAGAAAATTTCAACAAAACAATAAAAAAAAAAATTGGAACGAAGAAATGAAAAATACAGGCCCTAGATCTAAAATATAGGCTAAAAAATAAAATATCTGGTCTAAAAATAAAAAATTCAAACCAAAAAATTGAAAAATCAAGGAAAACAAAATTAATTAGCAATTTTCAGCTCCTAAAATAACTCTTTACCTCAAAATTAGTTGCCGACCAGAAACTTGAAAACGGTAGTCCGAAAGTAACCAAAAAGTAAAACTTTATAAAATGAAACCACAGCCCTTCTTAGTTAAAAATAAAAATGAAACAGAGTATATTTGCACAAAGCGAACACTAATCCAGGTATTTCCCCCATAATGACCTCAAGTTATTCCAGTAAATCTATTTTACGACCTTTATTGGCAAGATGTACGACCGAAAGTACATCTTCTCCAAAAGAATGTTTTTCGTCGGATTTTTCAAATTGATTAAGACGCCAAGATTGTAAATGTTATTGCCAGCAAAGGGTGGTGAACCCATCGAAATAATATCAAGATATGCCACCAAATAAACGCAGCCGCCCATATCCAAGAACTAAGTTATTATTGTTTAATTAACTAAAATAAAATATTGAATTTCAACTTTTTTATTCTGACTTTTGTTTAACGTTTAAAACAGCTCGCTTATGAATTGGATACGCTTATGCTCATAAGCGAACTGTATTTATGAGTGAATAGTTTCATAGTTTCATTAAGAATGCAAAATCTTTTTTTTTAAGAATATAGTTTACAACAGTTGAAAATAGAAATAATGTCTGAGAAGAATATTTCAAGAATCATTTTTAATTCATGAAACATTCTTTTGGTCATTCTAAATAAAATAATTCTATTTTAAAATGTTAAATGTTAAAATGTTATTCGTTTTAAATCTTAATGTAAAAAATACGTTTAACAGATGTGTCTTCGTCCCAAGTAGGTACCTGCTTTTATCCCACGTTTGTATTCTTCGACCCCATAACTGCATTCCGACCGACCCTTTAAACTTTTAAAAGGAATTCCTTTGAAAACGTTAATTTATTCCAGCAACAAGTCTATTTCAATTTTAAGAATTTATAAGTAACAGTCGTAGTGTTGTAATAACATTAACAATTGTTGTTAAAAAATTCCAAGAGCAATTTTTTATGACTCATCGAAAGGTGATTTTTTCTTATGGAGGCATGTTCCGTTGTGCACACAATTCATAAAACCGCATTTTTTGCTAAATTCTGCGATGGAAATACCTGAATTGGAAGTCGTGAACAAAAATCAAGAATCGTATAATCAGTCTTTGTGCTGATAATCGTAGAAAGAAGCGGGCTCTGTGATTAAGTGATTTTATTTATGAACAAAATAATTTATTATATTCCCCACCATATTATTTAAATTCTAATTTCAAAACTTGCTTACTTTTTATTTCCGTTTCAATCATTGTTTTTTTTTTCTTTTGTTCGGTAGTTATTATCATTAATATTTTTCGTCAATTTAATTTATAAACGCTGTTCTGTTCTTGTTAATCTCAATAAAATAAATAAACTAAATGAAATTAAATCAGGATTTAAACGGAGATCAATAATTAAGGAAGCATGTACGATAATCAGCTGTTTATTATTACAGGAAGGATGTGTGATAATCAGCTGTTTATGACAGGAATTACAAGGAAAAATGTAATGTCGAATTAATTTAATTATCATTTTAAATAATAACAGCAACAGTGTATGTACAATGCAAGTGTATTGTACAATACAAAAAAGGTTTCAGTCCATTCATAAATTCCATAAATGGCTACCAAGCAATGTAAAATACCATCTCGGAATACCCGAGCCACGATTGGTGGGCGAAGGACGACACTTTGGGTCTGCACCCCCCTTCCGTCGATGAGGGGTGAGCAGGTAGTGTCGGCAAAACGTCACGGACGAAGTGGGTCTGCCACTTTCGGCCGACAAACTGTATTTCACCCCCTCAAGTGTGCGGGGAATGACTTTTTCCCGAAGATGCGATAAGCTCCACCCACAACTTTTCGGAACCTCGTTTATCCATGCGGCCAGATTCGTTTTGAACCCTCTGGAGTTAACATCAGAAATACTCATGAAGAATACGCCGTTAAACGAACCGCTGCCTTACTTATGGTTTTTTTACATGATGTGTCTCAGAAAAATGTGCTTCATAATTTGATTACATGTGTATAGTGTGCAATAGTGAGTTTTCGTGTGACATTCCATGCCAAATCGAAAAAAAAACACTATATTCGATCGCCTATTTTTATTCCACTTAAATTCATTAAACAATTCTAATATATTTAAAAACATTCAATTGTTTTAAATAATATTTAATCTAAGTCATAATTAATAAAAAGTGATTAAAATTTCAATCTACTTAACTTTAAAATTTGTAATGTTCGTCTTGTTCGACTAATGGAAGCCGTATAAATAAAATTACAGTTACTCGTCCGAAAATTACAACAATTAAATATATAATAGGAATTGAGGAAAAAAATCGTCCATGAAAGTTCAGATCTAGTCATTTCACTTTAAAAAGAACATTCAATGCTACTAACTTTGTTTGTTTTGCCAAGGAGTTCAGTAACAAAATGCATTTAATTTCGTTTTTACTGGTTCACACTGACTTGTTTTAATACAAATTATAAAGCAGGCTAAAATGTTAATACCGTTTTTTTTTTAAATACCATTCTTATGAAAGAAATTTTTATGTGGCCATCAGGTGACTTTCTCCAAGAATTGAAAATATTTAAAGGTATATCTAGTCTGCTTTCATGGGCGTTTCTCATATCTATATAGATATAAATTTCATGTAACTACGCTACATAGATTTGATACATTTCATCCTTATAGATAAAAATTGCAAAAGTTTGCAATATCTCCATTTTAAATAAATTTTTCTCATAAACTAATGCTATTTTGAAATAACAAAGAACGGGACAGTATTGTGATCGTGATAATTAAAAAAGAACATTTTTTAACGAAAATAATTTAAAGAACTAAAAGGCTTTAGGTAAAAATTCGTACACCGGAAGTAGGTATTTACCTTGAAGACAGCGAAAAAATGGATATCTTCTGTTTATATAAATGTTTCTCAAAAAAATAAAGATAAAAATGTTTGTAGTTTTTGTCTATAATTATGCAATCATAAACGTTAACCCAAATTTACTTTAACAACAATATAATAATAATAATAAAAGAGCACTTAGTTTGTTTCACAATATAAAGTTTAAATATTGTGAAACAAATCAACTGCGTTTTCTTTATTATTATCATATAACATATGTTTCACCAAGTGATAAATGAGAATCTTATCCAAGGAATTAACAATAATTTTAGTCAATGCCAAAATGAACACTTGATAAAGAATAAGGCTTTTTCGAAATCATACTAGTTTAAATATTAAGTTAAAAACATCACTAAAAACCATATTACCATTAAATCGGAGAAAGTTACATGTTGGCAACATCACCATTTTTTCCTATTTAAATCAATTTTATTCAAAAGCAAAAAGGTTCAGTTTTACGTCCTGAATTCATGTTCGTTTTTATAACTGTAATATGATATTTTTTTAACACATATTAACCAATTTAATCGTTACATTTTACAAGTGTCACTCAATTTTTTTAATAATTCGATCATTCTATAAGTAATTTTCAAGACAACTTATAATAAATTATTAATATTGATTTATGAGGGTGAACATTATTCTAATAGACTAATTTGAATATTTTGGTTAACTGATTCGATCATAAAAAAATCCTGCCATTTCTGGTCAACATCTGGTAATACACAAATTTATATAAAGCCCCAAATTACTCGGACTTTGTACTTTTCCATTAACTCGTCGATTTTTATATCTATAGGCGACTAATATTCATAAATCACAGCAATGCAAATCAACGTTGGCCCAGGTGTGACGTTGAATGGGTGACTTACTATTCGCAAAAATAACGAGAAGACCAAAGTTCACAATTAAATTCTCTACATGAATTTTCATAGATGAATGGCTTGAGTTTTGCGAAATGTTTTGACAATATTTATGAATTTGGAATGAAATTTCCAAGAATTATAACTGTAAAAGATGGTGATGTGTCCATCATGTTACTTTCTCAGACTTGATGGTATCTTTTATATTTACGCTTTCATGGTTTATTTTCAATTTAAATCATATTTTAAATGCACATCGAACGTTTTGTACAGAAAAATTGTACTGCAAATTTAAAAACTGAAGAGATTTCGAAAAAAAACTTATTGTTTATAAGTTGTTCGTTTTGGCATTCTCTACAATAAAATTATTATTAGAATAAATTTGGTGTAACTATTATCGTTTCACAATTATAAGCCAAAAATGAAAAACAAATAAATACATTTTTTTCTCGAATAGCAATGATTTTGTGAAAAATATTTTCAAGCCCAAGATGTTCATTTCTTTGTTGTCTTCAATATTTATTTAAATGCTTTTGTGATATTTTTCATATTTAGAAAAATATTGGAATAAGAAACAAAAAACACCTACGTCCGGTGTACGAAATTTTACCAAAAGCTTTTCAGTTCTTCGGTTTATTAAATGACTTATGTTCAAAGTTTCATATCAATTACTCTTAGTTTTTAAGATAAAGCGCGCGAACATTTTCACAATTACAATACTTTCTCGTACTTCGTAACAACGAAAGTAAAAATAACATAATGTACTGTTGAGGCCAACAAAAAAATTGGCCACCTTTCTTTGTCTAGTGTGCATCAATCATTATTGTTTGACGAAATCGGAGAGATAATGTGATTTATTATTTATTTTGTTCGTGGCGATCTTAAGATTATCCGGTAATAACCGAGAATTACAAACTATAACATAAATCAAGTTTTGGTCTTACAAAGCACGCCAGGATAGGCTCGATTTTTCAAACTGCTATAAAATCAGTCTAAAAAAGTAATAATAATAAAATCATCATCCGTCCTTTACATTATCTAAATAACCCTACAAAATTGCGAGTCAATCGGAAGAACCCTTTCAGAGAAAACGGAACATGAAATGCACGATTTTCAATGTAAAATGGCCGCTGCAGTAACCCCGTTAAAGCTTTATTCAGATGGTAAAACAGCGTTATAGTTATTTACGTATTAAGGGCTGTTAGGATAGCCGTAACAACCAAGGGAGCCGTTTGGGACCCGACGAAGGAGGGTCCTAAAGCGACCGCGGTTGTTACGGCCCTAACTGCACGCGGTACGTACAACGTTTTTCGTCGTACTGCTAATTTTATAAGAAATTAAACTTGAATGTGTCTAAGTGACAATACTAAAATCGCCGATGTCGATTTAATTTTGGTTACTGTCAACATAAAAATCGCACATATCGTTGTTTTCTTAACAACCTATAACAAATAGCATTTTATTTGTCAAAGTGCAGAAAATGGAGAAAGAGGCTTTACTTCCAGCGAAAATATTAGCCCGAGCTAAGCAAGTGAATGGTTAATTAGTACCAGAAAAGTCGAGGGATAGGTACCAAAACGAAGGAAATTTATTTAAAAGATGGCAGTAAGATCAAATTTTTATAACTAAGTGGACTTTTTATAATTTGTATTATTTCGTTCAATTGCCTGTAGTTAAATTTTATTTAATTTCATAAGAGTCTAACGCTGTTTTCAAATTGACAATATTATATTAATAATTTGTTGATTGAGAGCGGGCTGTTAAAAAAAGCGGGCTGTTAAGAGCTTTTAACAGCCCGCGTTTTCGTTGCCAGGGAAATATGAATAGTTTAACGTTTGTCGAAAGTGACATGTTATTCACTACATAACAATATAGTACGACGAAAAATAATAATTTTGTCTGGTACCATAGGAAGCGCAATAAAGTAATCTATCCAACGGTGGTACAAAATTACTTTTAGGTTAAACAGAGAATCAGCAATTAAAAAGTACCGTTTCCCATGTTAACTTCCTATGTTAGGTAGTAAATCAATCACACGGTATAAAGGCCAACAATTATATAATAATAATATTATTTAACGTGGTAAGACAGTTATGTTTATCTAAACAAATATTACAAGACTCGAGTTTACCGGCATTATCAAGTGAATATTAAATATTGAATTTATACTAAATATTTTAGGGTGAGAGGAGTAACCTGTTGCTAATTGTGTTTGTGCAGCCACATTAAAAAGTCAACTCTACAATTCCTATCTCATCAAATCACCCCATATCACATAAATTATCTGCTTATAATTACATGGTACATAGTATAAATTAATGTATGTTACATTTTTTATAACCTTTTTAAACAGCTTATATCCGCTGAGATATTGACCTTGTGACATGTTCTTGAAGTGTTTTAAAACATAAATACCACAATTATAACTATTCTCATGTATTCGTCATATATTTTTTTTTTAATTAACCAATCAATCAAGTTCCGATATGGTGTGTACAAATTTGTGAAATTTCTTTCTAATAGTAACATAATCTTAGGATTTATTGAAATGTTTTTATAATTGCAAATTAATTTGTAGTTCGTAGTTTTTAAATTGAAATAGCTAAAGTATCATTCATTTCGTCGTTTCGAGATGTAATAATTTCTCCACTTTTGCTAAAATATCATTATTTATTTCATTACAAACTATTTTCAATGGTTTCTTCAAATTGCTATGTTGAGTTTATTACAATTTTAAGAAAACATGGTAAGTGGTAAATGTAGGTATTATTATCATCACAATATGATGAATTTAGCAAATATGTTATTTCTAATCAAACTCATGTCATATAGAATCTTAGAGACACATTTTTAAAATCCGTTTTAATACAGACTGTCGAACTGCTGTGTTTCCAGTTTAGAGGCAAATTGTTCAAGCTCATAGTACTAAAAAATCGGACCTCCCCTTTCTGAACGATCCTGTTCGGCAAACTTCGTTATATGCAGTGGGGATGGACATAATTTGAATTATTATAAATGTGTAGGCCGGAAGTTCGGTACCCGCTCCAAACTAACACACAATAGCACAAAAAAAACATTTACACATTAACAGTAAAATATCCATTTTTGTAACGTAATTTAATTACAAAATCACTGAACTAATAGTAAGGAAGGGATGTAAATCTGGTATGAGAAAATATTATTTTCACCGATTAAATGTCGTTCAAAATAAAATATTTTATGAATTATATCAGTGGCGGCTCGTCAGGGGAGGCAGGTGAGGCGTTGCCTCACCATTAATTTTTTATATTATCAAAATATAAATTTATTCAATAAATTTCTTCCGTGTTGGCTTTAACGTTGATAAATAATTATACGGTAATTAAAAATGGTTGTATTAACGGAATGTTCCCGATTTTTAATGAATAGAATTAGCGCGCCCTCTCAGACCGGACTTGAGGCAAATGTAAACCAGAGCAATCGGAATTTATGCAACTTAATATGCCTCCATACAGTTTACCTATATCGCATTCGTTGTAATGTGCAGATTTATTTCGATATTGGAGGCGAGCCTCAGTGGCTTCTCATTGGTCGGAAATCACCCGCGTGATAGAGAGAGAACACTCGCGGCACTCGCCATTGTCAGCTGTGTTGAGGCAGCTTCACAGCAACCCGGGAACGAAAATATACCTAGCCAGGGGCGGCTCGTTATGTCGAGCCGAGGAGCCATGCACTACCACTAATTTCAAGCTCAGCAAGGATTTTTAAATTCTAAATCCGAAGGCTTTCCTTCGCTGAATTTCAAAATAATTGTACAAGAACACAAATTGTTCGCATTATGAAGTTGTTCAATTCCCCAGAGCTTAGAAAATTATAATAACATTTGCAACAAACGTGAAATTTTCCAGATTTACTCAAATTTAATTCTATTGTAAGATTCCTCAAAAATCCCTTTACTGATTGTCAAAATAATTGCATGACAAAACAAATTGTTAAAATTTTAAAATTGTTCAATTGTTTAGAACAAAAAAATATAAAAATAAATAAATTGCTACAAACGTGAAAATTTTCAAATTTGCTCAAAATTAATTCTACTACAATATTCCTAAAAATTCTTTGGCTGAATTTCAAAATATTTGCACAAGAACACAAATTGTTTAAATTTTGAAATATGTAGTTCAATTGCCTAGAGCTCAAACCAAACGTGAAACTTTACAGATTTGGCTAAGATTAATTCTGCTTAAAGATCCCATTTAAATCCAAAAACTTTCCTTCACGAGATTTCGATTTATTTTCGCGAGAACACAACTGGCTGAAATTCTGAAGTTGTGCGTTTTATTAGAACTCAAAAATATATTTAAAATTTGCAACAAACTTGAAATTGTCTAGATTTGCTTAAGATCAATTCTACTTCAAGATTCTATGAAAATCAAAAGACTGTCCTTCGTGAGATTTTAAAATATTCAAAATTTTTGAAAATGTTTAATTGTCTAGAGCTCAAAAAATATAAAAACAATTGCCAGAAACGTGGAACTTTCCAGATATACTTGAGATCAATCCTGCTTTAAGAATCCATAAAAAACCAAAGACTTTATTTCACGAGCTTTCGATTTATTTCCGTAAGAAAACAAGTGGCTGAAATTCTGAAGTTGTGCGTTTTATCAGGGCTCAAAAAATTGCAACAAACTTGAAATTTTCTGGATTTGCTTAAGATCAATTCTACTTTAAAATTCCATAAAAATAAAAAGACTATCCTTTACGAGATTTTGATGATTTTGTTGAAAGTTGTTTAATTGTCAAGAGCATAAAAAAGTATAAAAACAATTGCCACAAACGTAAAGTTTTCCAGATTTACTCGAAAACAATTCTACTATAAGATTTCTCAAAAATCCGAATACTTTCCTTTATAGGATTTGAAAATAATTGCTCCAGAACACAAATTGTCGAAATTCTGAAATTTGTTCGACTAGTGCTTAAAGAAATATATAAGAACGATTGCCACAAACGTGAAAATTTCCAAATTTACTCAAAATCAATTCCACTACAAGATTCCTTAAAAATCTGGAAACTTTCCTGAACTGGATTTCAGAATAATTGCACTAGAACATAAATTGTTGGCATTCTGAAGTTGTTCAATAGCCCGGAGCTCAAAAAAAATATAAAAACATTTGCCACAAGCGTGAAAATTCCCAGATTTACTGAAAATCCATTCTTCTATACGATTCCTCAAAAATCCGAAGACTTGCCTTCGCGGAATTGCAAGAGAACACAAATTGTTGAAATTCTGAAGTTGTTAATTTGCCTAGAGTTCAAAAAAATATAAAAACAATTGCCACAAACGTGAAACTTTCCAGATTTGCTTAAGATCAAGATTCCATAAAGATCCAAAAGACCTTCCTTCACGAGATTTGGATTTAAAGACTGTCCTTCGCGAGATTTCGAAATATTTGCGCGAGAATACAAATTCTTGAAATTCTGAAGTTGTTAATTTGTCTAGAGCTCAAAAATATAAACACAATTGCCACAAACGTAAACATTTCCAGATTTACTCAAAATTTATTCTACTACAATATCCCTTAAAATCCAAACACTTTCCTTAGTATATAAACTGTTGAAATTCTGAAGTTGTTTAATTGTCAAGAGCTCAAAAAAATATAAAAACAATTGCCACAAACGAGAAACTTTTCAGATTTGCTTAAGATCAGTTCTACTTCAAGATTCCATAAAAATCAAAAGACTGTCGTTTGCGAGATTTCGAAATATTTCCCCGAGAACACAAATTGTTGAAATTCTGCAGTTGTTCAATTGCCTAGAGCCCAGAAAAACATAAAAACAATTGCCACAAGCGGGAAAATTTCTAGGTTTACTCAAAAATAATTCTACTACAAGGTTCTTCAAAAATCTGAAAACTTTCCTTGGCTGAATTTCAAACTAATTGCACGAGAAAACAAATTGTTGAATTTCTGAAGTTGTTCAAATTGACTAGGGCTTTTCGTTTTTATTTGATTTATTTAATGCTTCTGTAAAGGTTTTCAATTTCAATTATCGTTAGTTTTTTCCTTAAAAAGAAGGAATTATATTGTAGGCTAAGTGGCTTTACCATCAAAATGTTCCACCAGCCGCCACTGTACTTAGCTATATTAGTTATTACTTATTAGTTGTGTATGTCAACATGCAAATCATTTAATTTTTGGTTCCCGTTCTCGTTACCGTTCCCGAGTTGTTGTGCAGCCTTCTTAAGTAATCTATTAATTTCACTCTGCCGTCCGTTGATCAACGTTAGTTATCAAAAGTAATCTTATTAATATATATCAGTAAATAGTATTTATTCCTATATTATAATGGATGACGGAAATAGCACTGTGACTCTTACTGCGAGAAATTGTAAAGACATCGTAAATTTCTTGCTTAAAAATCCATTTAGCCGGTTGTCGTACGATGATAAAGTTTATATAAAAGGTATGAAAATGCCTTGCCCTGATCTTAGTTTATTATTAATTCAAAAACATCGATCATTCAAGTGCACGATTTTACAAATGTGGCTGACAATTAGAAATACATTATTTTCTTAGCAATGATATGGCATAAAACAGGTTGGGGCGATTGAAAAAAATAGGGCGTTCTATTGATAAGCATTCCAACAGTAAAGATCATATATCATCAAATTGTAAATGTCATATTTTAGATAAACAAAATGTAGTTAGTTTTAAGGGGTCCGGACAAAGTGCCGAATCGGTATTTGGCCCAAAGTGCCGAATTTCAAACTACCGACGATGCCCAAAGTGCCGAACGACGCCAAGCGGCGTCGCATCGTTCGTAAACAAGGCGTCAGACCCGAATGCGAATCGGCAGTTTGGATATTCGGCACTTTGTCCTCACACCGACCTATCAGTAAGACCCAAACGGTCGAATTCGCACAACGTCCTCTCACGCACCTATGAGTAAGGCCCAAAATACCGAATATTTATGTTATAATACGTTTAAAAACGTTAAAAATAAAAATACATTGTTTTATTTTAAATAAAAAAAAAACATTCTCCAAGCCTGAAACCATCTACCTAACTTATAAACTTATATTACCAAAAATTATTTTCGCACATCACGAACATACATGAGGGTGTGCAATCGGCATTTTGGGCCTTACTCGTAGGTGCGTGCGAAGACGTTCTGTCAAATGACCAAAGTGCCGATTCGCATTCGGCTCCGACGCCTTGTTTACGAACGATGCGACGTCGCTTGGCGTCGTTCGGCACTTTGGGCATGGCCGGTAGTATGAAATTCGGCACTTTGGGCAAAATACCGATTCGGCACTTTGGGCATTCGGCACTTTGGGCAGGTCCCGTTTTAAGAACGTCTCGGCAAATTGAAATCGAAACGTATAACAACGTGAATTAAAACAGTGAGATTTTAAAAAGATGTGAAAATACTAAATTTGTGCCTCACCAAACCAAAAGTTGACGAGCCGCCACTGAATTATATATACCAAATCCGAAAACGATTTGTATACAAGTTCTTTGGAATTTAATAATGCATTTAGTGATGATGTTGGATATTCGCTGCCACTTATTATTTTGTTGCTATGACAACGCACTGTTTCTTTTATTTACAAAACGAAATGACTCAAAAAAATTCTAATAATGCAATTTAAAAAAATAGGACTAGAGAAAAATCTATGAAGAGTAAAAAGTGTATTGTTATAGCAACAAAGTAATCAACTTTAGTTCAATGCATTTTTGAATCTGGTAAATAATTTAAAAAAATAGTTATTATGCGATATATTTTAGACACGCTACCGCTTATTTTTCGTCAAATTTACTTGAAAAATGCCTTAGGCGTCTCTAGAAAAAATAGTATTGCATCGTAGTTAAAAATGCTCTATCTAAAAAGTAAACAACAAGGTCGGTTGTTTTTGAAACTAATAATATTTTGCCATTCAAATAAAAAAATGAAATGAAAAATGTCCTGAAAATGTCTCTCATATAAACTTAAAAAATAAATTTACTAAAAATTAATTGATGTAACTTCCGGAAAAAACAAAAGTGCAACTGGTTTTTGGATGACCACTAAACTCAAATTTACCATTAGTATAACCCTACCGAATTTCAAATTGATATTTCGAATAATAACAAAACTACATGGGTGAGCCAGGTGTATGTAACAGTCGGTATGTGTACATACCTTTTGACAAGCAAATTTCTTTTGTGTCGTTCAATATCTGGCGTGGAATTAGCCATGGAAGTAATTGTTTATAGTCTTAGTAAGATATCATTTTGCAGAGTTACGAACAGGTTGAATATGCATATATTAAATTTTCTATTTAAATATACTGGGTGTAAAAAGTTTCTTTAGATTAAGCGAAAGCCTTCCTACTTCATAAAAATATCATTTAATTACTAAACTAAACCTAATCATCTAAAAATGTAACATTTCTATTGATAAAAAACACTTAGATAATTAATTAGATCATTTTAAAATAACAACTTGTTATTTTTTGTGTTTTTGCCCTAAGAAACAGAATAACTCAGAAACGGTTAAATTTAGACCAATAAAAGTTATTGTCAATTGAATTAGTATTAAAAATTACGCATAAAATGCAAAAACATACCTAGTGTTCCATAAAAAAAAAACATAAGTTTGTGTTGGCACTCCGTTGTGGGACCTCTGTATACATAAAAATATTTTCCGATTATAATTATCTTATTTTATATAAAACATATTTTTCTATCTTAAATATTTAAGGCCAAAAAGTTACTTTGACACTTCAGTGAGACACCCCGTATATTTATTTTTGTTTGAAAATGTATTCATTTTTCACATAACTTTTAAAATACTAACCTCTGAAAGTCTATGGGTCCTTTAAAGTTAAACTTCAATGCTACCTAATTATAATTATTTTTGGCACTTATATCTGCTCGAAATTTAACAGCAATTTTAGCAAATTTTAATAATCCAAAATCTATATTGTTGCATGGGACACCCTGTATATTTTACAAAATCGGAGGCAGAATTAAATTGTACGAGGATCTAAAATATTTAATACATTCCTTCTTTTGTTTCCTTAGTATTAATTATTGAAAGTATATTAGAAATAATATTCATATTCAAATATGTTAGATAAAGTTTTTTTGAGAAAATAGACTCATATAGATGGATAATAAAAAAAAATCGAAAATATGACACTTATTTCTGGAGTATTTCTGAACACATTTATATGTCTCATTGGTTTTCATGCAAAATCAGAGTTAAATACCAAAAAATTCGAATTTTATCTATTAGTGTCTTATTTTAATTAAAACTATTCATTAGAATTGATTCAGAAGATTTACAACATTTTATATCCGAAGTTTTGAACCAATGAAACTATGTCAGCATATTATTATAAAGTAAAATTTTATTATTTAAATTGAAAATAAATCACAAAAGTACAAATATTGTTTTCTACAATCGTCAGAAAAAAAGTATATTGACGCATCGCTTAATTTTCAATATTTAGGTATAGTAAATTTTAACAAAAATATTTTTTGTATTTCGTGTTCGATGATTATTGGCGCATTCGAATAACATTCTCATGCGAAACAAAAAAAGCACAAATTTTGCGCATTTACATACAAAAATAACTATTATTACGATAGAAAAAATTGTGAATGATACACGCATTAAAAGTGCCTTTATTTTTATTTTGTAGCGTTGCGGAACTGCTGGTTTGCCGTCGTTGTGCAAATTCCCCACTCACAAAATGAAGTAATTCTTTTAATGCTTGTGTCATAAATTATTTTCTGAATATGTACATCGATAATATTAAAACAAATTTTAATTAAATAACCATGCATTTAAGGGTAAAAGATGTTCAAAAGGTAGAATGCAATGAATTGTAGGTTGCTGGCAGCGGCAACGTTGCTTTTCACACACTGGTAGGTTATGCAATACTTGTGGCAACCCATTCTTACACACGGTATGTTTCCCCACACTTGTGGCACCCTGGATACACACTTCACGTTTCCCAATACTTGTGGCACGGGTGCCACAATTGTTTTTTTGCAAAAACTTTATTTATATGGAGGGTAAAACAAAATGAACCACATATTCAGAAATAGCGCGGAAAAGCACAGCGAAAGGGCAGCATCTAAACAAAAGCGCCACAATTGAGGATATTTCATGGGTTGCCACAAGCATTGCGGGACGTGTATGTGTGTGTGTGTATGTTCCTCTATACTTGTGGCAACTTGTGTGTGCCTCATCCTGAACTGTGGCGAACGCACGGAATTGTGGCAACTTACACACTGTGCCACAATTTTCTCTGGTGATTTATCTGTTTCTTGTTAAGTTACACTAACGATATTTACACTAAATATTATGATCAACAAAATACATTTATTCATTACCATAGTATTTACGAAAAGTACCTTCTACACAAGTTATGCAACTTTTTTTAAAAATGTGTAAAAGACGCCACTATTCAGGATCTTGCATGTGGTACACACACTCATATTTGTGGCAACTTCAGTAGTGTTTAGTTGGTAGCGCCCTCTACAAAAAAATGCTACGTTGCCAGTAATTTCATACTGAGAATTTCTTCGGCGAATATATATTTGGGTTGGAGCCGGATAATATCCTAGAAATCATTTCTGCTCTGATGAATTGTTTTTCTAGTTGCATACATATCATATTTTAATCTGTTATAATAATAATAAGTAATTATATTGGTTAAATAAATAATTAATGTAATAATTAACAATAATTATTTTTTCTTATTACTGAATAAAGTAAAGATAATATAAAATAATTTTAGAAATTATTTAATCGTTAGACATTCAGCAATTGATCATAAATATAATATATTTTTATAATCTTTGTTAGCTTAGTTTATTTTTTGTTTACTCTCCTATAAGTTTATTAAATTGAATATTAGGCTCTTATTTATAGCTATTCAGTCGTATTATAATTCTATTTAACATCTTCAGGGACAAATGCGCAATTGTGTACGTTTCAAAAAATGCTTCATAAATTTTAAACGAATAGGATTTAGTGCATTAACGCAATCTCGTATTAAGTGAGGAAATCAGCCACAGGTGTGCATTTCCATGCCTTTGACCTCTGTCTGTTATGACTGCCAGGATTTCAATTGTTTTCAAAAGATTGTAAAATTCCAAATTCCAAATTTAATTTGTTCCTGAATAGGTTAAATTTACATTTTATTAAAACTATTTTTGACAATGATAAGGCGAAGAGTAAAAAATATCTCAAATAATACTAAGAACATAATATAAAATAATATTCAGATATTCTTTATTAAACATTTTTGAACATTTTAAAACATAGAAAATTGACCACCAATTTTTTATCAGTATTATGATTATTATAAATATTATCTAGTATGAATCGAGCTAAGAGTCAATTGTCCATTGAATTTATGTGATTTAAATTTAATAACTGGCACAAAATGGTAAATAATTTTAATCAAATATTTTAATAAAATCGTACAATTTGTTTTTCTAAATTTACATATTTTACTATTAAATGTTTTTCGAACATTGTAATTTAGTTAAATTATAGGTTTAGATGATGTATTATAATAGATTAAGCTTTTCGGGGGTACGTTATAATATGCCGTGTATTTTATTACCACAGCCGTTAATATTTTGCCAATTAACTTTTGGACCATATTTTAACTTACTTTTTATTGAAAATATTTGCTTAAAATCCATATTAAAATTTTATCTTTTTATAGCGAACTAATTGTTCTTATAATTAGAACATTATTATAACAGACAATAGATTTCACTCCATAGGTTTTAGCTTAATATTTAGTAATATGACATTGACATTAATTACAATTTCTTCTTCTCTTATTTCGGTTATCAAAGTTAACATATCAACAGTTAAATAACTACATTTTAATATAGTACCACTTAAAACTTAAGATGAAAACTTTAAAAGTCCGCAATAAAAAATACACGACATACATCTTATAAGTTGGTATCAATATATTTAATATTTTTTCTGCATTGCAATGAATGCTGGTTGTTTGCAGCTTCTCAACTATCCCCTTTGAAAGTTACTTTTAGGGAAAACAGTTATTCTTTACAAAAGTTCTGCATGGTCCAAAACCTAAAATTCAACCATCAGATGTCAAATTTTTTCAGTAATATACGGAGTTTGTGTGAAAATATGAATTTTGTTCCAGAATAAAGTACCTTTATTTTTGACAATATCAAGAACTGTTACAAAGAAAAGTTATTTAGAATTGAAAATTGGGTTCAAACATACAGTCGTGTCTACCCAGTGATAATAATAAGATTTTGTAATTTTTCTTTTTCCCTACAGTGATACATGCACATTGATATTTCAAATATTGCAATGACAGTGACAGGTCTGTCATTGAACATCAGATATTTGAAAATTATAAATGAATAGTAATTCCGGTGACATTGAGTTTGGAGAAAAAATAGAAATTGTATTAATTGTGATTGAAGATTATAAAACGTATCGGGAAGCAGCTGAAATATTTAATAACAAACATCCAGATCAAAATGTATACAATACTACAGAAATGAATATTTATTTCGTGAAATTAGGGTTGATGGAAATCGATCTATTTCTAGACAATTCGCAAGCCCTTTTTTTATTGGCTTTGGCTTATAATCCATTCACCCACTAACGGTTTTAGTATTTGCGGTATAAAAGGAGGAAAAGATGAATTTCAACAGACCACAAAATTTAGCTGAACTTGAACATTGCATAAGAGATGAAATGCGCAGGTTTAGCCCGGAAAATTCGGACAATGAATGAGTTGTCATTAAAAAAAACAATCGATGATGTCATTACACAAAAATAAATGCTGACTGAAAATCGACTTTCGAGGAAAAATGTGTATTTTTGGGCAGAAAGACCTAAGGTCGATAGCCCAGACAGAGACATACTAACAAACTTCTATATAAATAAAACGTTACTGTGTATACTATATATGTAAGTGTCTGAATAAAGATGTTGATGTATGTATGTATGTGTATTTTTATCAAAGAAAATCGACATGAGAATTTTTTCCAAAAATATTTTATTTCGATTTTACTGAATTCATTCCATACTGTACTGCACGCACTATATACAAGAATTAAATGAAAACCAAAGTATTACAAGTTTATTCCATATAACCGTTATTATTTAGAAGAGAAAAACAAATACAGCGATTTTATTGGCAGAATTAATCGAGAAATAACTTTGAAAGAATTTAAGTGCATAATGTATTAATAAAATTACATTTTGCACTGGTGCTTGAAATACCTTTAGTTAAATACATTAAAACAGTGCCAGTGTCTGTTTAATAACACAGTATAATTATTATGCTTTCGTATAACGGGAAATATCAGGCCTATAAAAATCCGAAATAATAGAAAAAAAAATAAGTAAAATTTACAGACGATCTAATTTGAAAAAAAAATGATAACCTTGATGTAAACATTCAACGGCCTAATTGTTTATTATGTATTTTAATTCAAAAAAGTTTCTACAAAAATTATAATACAATCAAGAAATTCGAATGCTTATTAGACATTTCTTGAATGCATTTTTCATATTTCCCGTTATATGTTTAATTTAATGCAACTTGGAGCCCGAGTTTTTTCTTTGTACACATACATTTTAGGAATAATAAAACTCAAAAGGAATTCGACGAAATAAAAGTAGG
This sequence comes from Ocypus olens, assembly GCA_910593695.2. Lineage (NCBI taxonomy): Eukaryota > Metazoa > Arthropoda > Insecta > Coleoptera > Staphylinidae > Ocypus > Ocypus olens. The sequence goes on from OU343060.1 coordinate 35,205,979, forward strand.
CCATCATACCAAAATCCGGTTAAAACTAATTAAACGAAACCATAATAACAGTACTAATAAAACTGACACTGTTTTAAAGTAACTTTAATTTGAATAAAATATTTGAAGCACCCGTAGAAAATCTAACCCTATTGACGCTTTCTGTACATAGATTATTTTAAATTTTATCATAAAATCACGAATTGACGAATTTCAACCGGATATTGGGATTGTGTGTAAATCATTTTTTACACTAGTAGGAATTACCACACTCGCCTTTGGCTCGCACTTGTGGAAAAAGTATTTCTTTACTCACTTATTGCATAAATAACCATTAACTAATCTCATATTGTTGCATATTTAACTTATTAGAAAATACTGACAGTCATTACTCTTTGGGTCAATTCATTAGTGCAGTTTACATACTTAATCATCAGTAGTAATACAACAAGTGTATTAACAATTGGTGGCGAAATACAAATTCATTCGATTTTGAGAAATAAATGATGTTTGGAAACTACACGATTACAACGGCACGAGTGTAGTTTCCAAACATCACTTATTTCGAAAAAGAGAAAGAATTTGCGACAATATTATTTTTTTGTATTTTAAGACAGTTACAACTTTAAGTTTCGGTTGAAACAACCTGTACGTAAATGCGAACGCGTTTAGAAAACAGAAATAATCAAAAATTAAGAAAGCAACTTTTATGAAGGGTGTCGTCGAGAAATATCTACGAATTAAATCTCGGTCAATAAAGCCGTGATTTGGAAAAACCATAATTTTTGGATTCCATTTGATGTAATCAAATTTCCTTTTAAGTGAATTTTAACTGTATCTATTTTAAGTTTCATATTATGAGTTACCTAATTATTGCAGGTAGTTGTGTATGTTTCCGAATGAGTTATATTAGCATAACTTTAGATATTATCTGCTACTGTTTAATTGTAATAAAGGATCATGAAAGAATTGATATGTTGAAATTATTTAATTGTATGCGCAAAAGATTATAATCGTGTTTTCTGTTTTTTGCTTTATTTTTCAGACTTCACCTCTCATAATCCTTTATTACGGTTAGATTTATTATTATTTATTATTTATTGTCATGTGAATATAAATGTATGCTAGAAATTGTATAAAATATTCAGGTAATAAGCATGAAAAAACTGGGGTTTTTCAAATGTGTTTACTCAAGGAACCAGATGTATCTCCACGTGCGGAACGCCCGGCAGAAAGATTAATTACTGTTTACCACAAAACTAGTGTTCGACCCTTGAGAGGGACTGGTCGGTTCCTCCAAATGTAAATTTTGCTAAGAGAGACACCCTCTTCAAGCTGGAGAGAAATAATGGAAGAAAAGAAACCGCAATTTATGCGTGTTATTGGGGGTGTTTCAGTGGTTCGTCAGGGTTGTTTACATGGGTCGTGCCCATAAATTATAAGAAGGATGAAGAGGCTTACCAGGTACATTTTCAGAACGCATTTTGAACGGCAGTTTGTATTTATTGCGCAATCAGTTCCAATCAATTTAATTTAATTTAAATAATGGGAATAATTCTGATTTATTTGAGGCTATTGTTCCAATTGACGATTTTGAAAAAAATATTTTAAAACGGATAAACTGATAATTATGGTGAAGAGTAGTGATGGGAATTATCAAGAAATCATTATCGAACTAGTGTATTATTAAAATATCTCGATATATTCGATTATTGTACATCGACGAACAGAAAGATTTTATTTGTATGTATCATGTTTTTTAAAACGGAAATATATAAATTGTAAATGAGTAATTACAAAGTACAAAAACAATAGATGTGATCAGAAATGGGGTTAGATATTATGAAATATTAAATAATTGTTTAAAATAAATATTGGCACATAAATATAAAACAATCAGTTCGTATAGCAGGAATTAACAAGTCACTCGTTTTGATTACTGATTTGAGTGCATGTTTATATGTGTGTGCGTTTGTTGCACAATTGACTTGTAACAGTCTTACAAATAGATTGGCTGTTTCTTTTCGAATACTCCCACACAATTGACAAATGACAGAATTCAGAGATGATCAGTAACAAGAAACGTGTTATATTTATAAATGGAACCATTCATATTCAGCATAATGAAAATCAATACGCTTACTCGTCAATCAGAAGTGGAAAAAACGATTATTACATCGATAAAATATCGATATACTAATCGATTATTATATCGATTATTAAAATATCTCAGTCCAAATAATCGATTATTAAAATTTCTCCAATATTCCCATCACTAGCATCACTGTTGATTTTAAATTAAAACATGATCTACATAAATCAATTCGCCACAGCCCTGATAGAAATACATGAACTGTACGGGAATATACCTAGGTTATTTAGTGTATTAGAGAATATTTAAGCAATATATTTAATTTTTTTAAGTTGCATTATAATATATTTGAGTGAATTCGATTTGAAAATAAAAGAAACAGTCGGTTGTCAAGGCAACAAAATAATAAGTGCCAACGAATATCCAACTTCATCGCTTGTTATATTATGACATAGCAAAGAACTTTTATAAAAATCAATTTTAGATTCGGTAAATAAAATAATAATAAAGTCATTATGCGATACCGACCGCTTATTTTCAAGTCGAATTTCCTCGAAATTTTCTTATGCGACACTATCCAAAAAGTAAAAAAAACTTGAGATGTTCTTTTAAATATCGAACAACTTTTATTTGAATTGTTTTTTGATCTGGTTCATAATTAAAAAAATATAGCAATGCGATTTGTTGAAACTATATGTAGTGAGAAAATAGTCATGAAAGTTATTTAAAACAAAGATTTTGATATATGTATATAATTCATAAATTATTTTATTTGCTACGACATTTAATCGATTGAAATAATATTTGCTCATTCCCGATTTACACTTCCTCCTTATTTCAGTAATTTTTTTAATTAAATTACATTCCTAAAATGGATATAAAATAAGCCCCAATTATGTTCTAATGTTCCTTTCATGGTTTATTTTATCCGTTCTCATTTCACCTTAAATGTGTTAATGCTTTTATGTGTTAATTGCAATTTGTAACTTGAAAATACGTGTAATATGAAATAAATGTGAATTAAGTTTATTTAATGAATGTTAGTTTGGACCGGATGTTGAGATGTTGCATTCATTCCAACGAATTCCTTTTAAAATTTAAAGGGATGGTCGAAAACAGGTAGAAAACTCGGGGTGAATCATGCGAACATGTGGCTACCATAAGGCATCTAAATGCATAATTTTAGCAAAAGCTGCATTCTTCACCCCAAATAGGTACCTGCTTCAGACCCTCCCTTTAAAACTCAAAAGGAATTCGACGAAATAAAAGTAGGCCATCATACCAAAATCCGGTTAAAACTAATTAAACGAAACCATAATAACAGTACTAATAAAACTGACAGTGTTTTAAAGTAACTTTAATTTTAATAAAATATTTGAAGCACCCGTAGAAAATCTAACGCTATTGACGCTTTCTCTACATAGATTATTTTAAATTTTATCATAAAATCACGAATTGACGAATTTCAACCGGATATTGGGATTGTGTGTAAATCATTTTTTACACTAGTAGGAATTACCACACTCGCCTTTGGCTCGCACTTGTGGAATAGTATATTCTGTAACAAGGTTAGAATGGAAATTCGATGCGAGTGGAATATTTCGAGCGCGAGCCGTGAGGCGAGCGCGAGGAACCACGAGCATCTGAATTTCCATTCTTACCGAGTATCAGACTATACTTTCTCCTCGACCAGATAAAATAAACTAATAAAATAATGAACACAAAGAACTTACGTTTTATCACGTTTGTGGTTATGTTTATAGTATTTTGACAATTGTGATATCCAAGGCTAATTGTTTTATTCGAAACGATGTGAGAATATTCATTCTATCCCTTGTTATGGAATGAATTACATGCAAAACGCATAAGCGCATAGTGTTTTGTTCCATAACAAGAGTGAGAATGTGTAAGTTCTATAATCAAAATTGATTTCAGAATGCTTAAATTTTATGGTGGTCGTGGAGAAAAAGTATTTCTTTACTCACTTATTGCATAAATAACCATTAACTAATCTCATATTGTTGCATATTTAACTTATTAGAAAATACTGACAGTCATTACTCTTTGGGTCAATTCATTAGTGCAGTTTACATACTTAATCATCAGTAGTAATACAACAAGTGTATTAACAATTGGTGGCGAAATACAAATTCATTCGATTTTGAGAAATAAATGATGTTTGGAAACTACACGATTACAACGGCACGAGTGTAGTTTCCAAACATCACTTATTTCGAAAAAGAGAAAGAATTTGCGACAATATTATTTTTTTGTATTTTAAATATTAAGACAGTTACAACTTTAAGTCTCGGTTGAAACAACCTGTACGTAAATGCGAACGCGTTTAGAAAACAGAAATAATAAAAAATTAAGAAAGCAACTTTTATGAAGGGTGTCGTCGAGAAATATCTACGAATTAAATCTCGGTCAATAAAGCCGTGATTTGGAAAAACCATAATTTTTGGATTCCATTTGATGTAATCAAATTTCCTTTTAAGTGAATTTTAACTGTATCTATTTTAAGTTTCATATTATGAGTTACCTAATTATTGCAGGTAGTTGTGTATGTTTCCGAATAAGTTATATTAGCATAACTTTAGATATTATCTGCTACTGTTTAATTGTAATAAAGGATCAATAAATTATTTAATTGTATGCGCAAAAGATTATAACCGTGTTTTCTGTTTTTTTGCTTTATTTTTCAGACTTCACCTCTCATAATCCTTTATTACGGTTAGATTTATTATTATTTATTATTTATTGTCATGTGAATATAAATGTATGCTAGAAATTGTATAAAATATTCAGGTAATAAGCATGAAAAAACTGGGGTTTTTCAAATGTGTTTACTCAAGGAACCAGATGTATCTCCACGTGCGGAACGCCCGGCAGAAAGATTAATTACTGTTTACCACAAAACTAGTGTTCGACCCTTGAGCCGCCAAGTGCGGTCTGTTTCTTCCCCTTACCCTCCCAAATCTTAAGAATGAGATAAATACCCGAAAATTTTGGAGGAGACGGGGTGATCGCCTTCAAACCGGAGAGAAATAATAGAAGAAAAGAAACCGCAATTTATGCGTGTTATTGGGGGTGTTTCAGTGGTTCGTCAGGGTTGTTTACATGCGTCACGTCCATAAATTATAAGAAGGATGAAGAGGCCGATCAGGTATATTTTCAGAAAGCATTTTTAACGGCAGTTCGTATTTATTGTGCAATCAGTTACAATCAATTTGATTTAATTTAAATAATGGGAATAATTCTGATTTATTTGAGGCTATTGTTCGACTTGACGATTTTGAAAAAAATATGTTAAACGGATAAACTGATATTTATGCTGAAGAGTAGTGATGGGAATTATCAAGAAATCATTATCGAACTAGTATATTATTAAAATATCTCGATATATTCGGTTATTGTACATCGATGAATAGAAAGGTTTTGTTTGTATGTATCATGTTTTTTAAAACGGAAATATATAAATTGTAAATTAGTAATTACAAAGTACAAAAACGGTAGATGTGATCAGAAAGGGGGTTAGATGTTATGAAATATTAAATAATTGTTTAGAATAAAGATAGGCACATCAATATAAAACAATAAGTTCGTATACCAGGAATTAACAAGTCACTCGTTTTGATTACTGATTTGAGTACATGTTCATATGTATGTGCGTTTGTTGCACAATTGGCTTGTATCAGTCTTATAAATAGATTGACTATCTCTTTTTGAATACTCCCACACAACTGAAAAATGACAGATGATCAGGAGCAAGAAACGTGTTATATTTATAAATGGAACCATTCATATTCAGCATAATGAAAATCAATGCGCTTACTCGTCAATCAGTAGTGGAGAAAACGATTATTACATCGTTAAAATATCGATATACTAATTGATTATTATATCGATTATTAAAATATCTCAGTCCAAATAATCGATTATTCAAATTTCTCCAATATTCCTATCACTACCATCACAGTTGATTTTAAATTAAAACATGATCTAAATAAATTCATTTAAATCACCACCGCCCTGATAGAAATACATGAACTGCACGTTAATACTGAAATTTACCTGGGTTATTTAGTGTATTGGAGAATATTTAAGCAATATATTTAATTTTTTGAAGTTGCATTATAATATTTCTGAGTGAATTTGATTTGAAAATAAAAGAAACAGTCGGTTGTCATAGCAACAAAATAATAAGTGCCAACGAATATCCAACTTCATCCCTTGTTGTATTATAACATACCAAAGAACTTTTATAAAAATCAATTTTAGATTCGGTAAATAAAATAATAATAAAGTCATTATACGATACCGACCGCTTATTTTCAAGTCGAATATACTCGAAATTTTCTTATGCGACACTATCCCAAAAGTAAAAAAAAACTTCGTCCATTAAAAAAAAATGTTTCATACCATAGCAATAAAACAATGCATGCTAAAAACGATTTATTGTCGTCACTAGTAGGTGTTCTTTTAAATATCGAACAACTTTTATTTTTATTGTTTTTTGATCTGGTTCATAATTAAAAAAATATAGCAATGCGATTTGTTTAAACTATATGTAGTCAGAAAATAGTCATTAAAGTTATTTAAAACAAAGATTTTGATATATGTATATAATTCATCAATTATTTTATTTGCTACGACATTTAATCGATTGAAATAATATTTGCACATTCCCGATTTACACTTCCTCCTTATTTCAGTAATTTTTTTAATGAAATTACGTTCATAAAATGGATATAAAATAAGCCCCAATTATGTATCTAATGTTCCTTTCATGGTTTATTTTATCCGTTCTCATTTCACCTTAAATTTGTCAATGCTTTTATGTGTTAATTGCAATTTAAAACCTGAAAATACGTGTAATATGAAATAAATGTGAATTAAGTTTATTTAATGAATGTTAGTTTGGACCGGATGTTGCATTCATTCCAACGAATTCCTTTTAAAATTTAAAGGGATGGTCGAAAACAGGTAGAACACTCGGGGTGAATCATGCGAACATGTGGCTACCATAAGGCATCTAAATGTTTAATTTTTGGCAAAAGCTGCATTCTTCACCCCAAAGAGGTACCTGCTTCAGACCCTCCCTTTAAAACTCAAAAGGAATTCGACGAAATAAAAGTAGGCCATCATACCAAAATCCGGTTAAAACTAATTAATCGAAACCATAATAATAGGCAATCACCCCGTCTCCTCCAAAATTTTCGGGTATTTATCTCCTTCTTAAGATTTGGGAGGGCAAGGGGAAGAAACAGACCGCACTTGGCGGCTCAAGGGTCGAACACTAGTTTTGTGGTAAACAGTAATTAATCTTTCTGCCGGGCGTTCCGCTCGTGGAGATACATCTGGTCCCTTGGGTAAACACATTTGAAAAGCCCTAGTTTTTTCACGCTTATTACCTGAATATTTTATACAATTTCTAGCATACATTTATATTCACATAACAATAAATAATAAATAATAATAAATCTAACCGTAATAAAGGATTATGAGAGCAAAAAACGGAAAACACGGTTATAATCTGTTGAGCATACAATTAAATAATTTCAACATATCAATTCTTTCATGATCCTTTATTACAATTAAACAGTAGTAGATAATATCTAAAGTTATGCTAATACAACTCATTCGGAAACATACACAACTATCTGCAATAATTAGGTAGCTCATAATATGAAACTTAAAATACATACAGTTAGTTTTCACCTTTTCACAAAGGAAATTTGATTACATCAAATGGAATCCAAAAATTATGGTTTTTCCAAATCACAGCTTTATTGACCTAGATTTAATTCGTAGATATTTCTCGACGACACCCTTCATAAATGTTGCTTTCTTAATTTTTTATAGGCATGCTTTGACTATTTCTGTTTTCTAAACGCGTTCGCATTTACGGACAAGTTGTTTCAACCGAGACTTAAAGTTGCAATTGTCTTAATATTTAGAATACAAAAAACTAATATTGTCGCAAATTATTTCTTTCTTAGCTTTTGCTAAAATTAAACATTTAGATGCCTTATGGTATCCACATGTTCGCAAGATTCACCCCAAGTTTTCTACCTGTTTTCGACCGTCCCTTTAAATTTCAAAAGGAATTCGTTGGAATGAATGTAACATCTCAACAACCGGTCCAAACTAACATTCATTAAATAAACTTAATTCACATTTATTTCATATTACACGTATTTTCAAGTTTTAATTTGTAATTAACACATAAAAGCACTAACACATGTAAAGTGAAATGAGAACGAATAAAATAAACCATACAATGAACATTAGATACATAATTGGGGCTTATTTTATTCATTTTATGAACGTAATTTCATTAAAAAAATTACTGAAATAGGGAGGAAGTGTAAATCGGGAATGAGCAAATATTATTTCAATAGATTAAATGTCGTAGCAAATAAAATAATTTATGAATTATATACATATATCAAAATCTTTTTTTAAATAACTTTAATGACTATACATATAGTTTCAACAAATCGCATTGCTATATTTTTTTAATTATGAACCAGATCAAAAAAACAATTCAAATCAAAGTTGTTCGATATTTAAAAGAACACCTACTAGTGACGACAATAAATAGTTTTTAGCATGCATTGTTTTGTTGCTATGGTATGAATATTTTTTTTTTGGTGGAAAACCACCAAGTTCTTTTTTTACTTTTTGGATAGTGTCGCATAAGAAAATTTCGAGGAAATTCGACTTGAAAATAAGCGGTCGGTATCGCATAATGACTATTTATTTTATTTACCGAATCTAAAATTGATTTTTAAGCGATGTAGTTGGATATTCGTTGGCACTTATTATTTTGTTGATATGACAACCAAATGTTTCTTTTATTTTCAAATCGTATTCACTCAAATATATTATACTGCAACTTCAAAAAATTAAATATATTGCTTAAATATTTTCTAATACACTAAATAACCTAGGTAAATTCCCGTATTATTAACTTGCAGTTCATGTTTTTCTATCAGGGCGGTGGCGATTTAAATGAATTGATTTAGATCATGTTTTAAATTAAAATCAACTGTGATGGTAGTGATGGGAATAATGGAGAAATTTGAATAACGATTATTTGGACTGAGATATTTTAATAATCGATATAATAATCGATTAGTATATCGATATCGTATCGATGTAATAATCGTTTTCTCCACTACAGTTTGACGAGTAAGCGCATTGATTCTCATTATGCTGAATATGAATGGTTCCATTAAAAATTAACCACGTTTCTTGTTACTGATCATCTCTGAATTCTGTCATTTGTCAGTTGCGTGGGAGTATTCGAAAAGAGATAGTCAATCTATTTATAAGACTGTTACATGTCAATTGTGCAACAAACGCACACACATATAAACATGTACTCAAATCAGTAATCAAAACGAGTGACTTGTTAATTCCTGGTATACGAACTTATTGTTTTATATTGATGTGCCAATCTTTATTCTAAACAATTATTTAATATTTCATAACATCTAACCCCCTTTCTGTTCACATCTACCGTTTTTGTACTTTGTAATTATTAATTTACAATTTATATATTTCGTTTTAAAAAACATGATACATACAAATAAAACCTTTCTGTTCGTCGATGTACAATAATCGTATATATCGAGATATTTTAATAATATACTAGTTCGATAATGATTTCTTGATAATTCCCATCACTACTCTTCACCATAAATAACAGTTTATCTGTTTTAAAATATTTTTTCAAAATCGTCAAGTCGAACAATAGTCTCAAATAAATCATAATTATTCCCATTATTTAAATTAAATTAAACTGATTCCACAATAAATACGAACTGCTGTTCAAAATGCTTTCTGAAAATATACCTGGTCAGCCTCTTCATCCTTCTTATAATTTATGGGCACGACCCTGACGAACCACTGAAACACCCCCAATAACACACATAAATTGCGGTTTCTTTTCTTCCATTATTTGTCTCCAGCATGAAGAGGGTGTCTCTCTTTACAAAATTTACATTTGGAGGGATCGGAGCGTTCCTGTCGAACACTAGTTTTGTGGTAAACAGTAATTAATCTTTCTGCCGGGCGTTCCGCACGTGGAGATACATCTGGTTCCTTGAGTAAACACATTTGAAAAACCCCAGTTTTTTCATGCTTATTACCTGAATATTTTATACAATTTCTAGCATACATTTATATTCACATGACAATAAATAATAAATAATAATAAATCTAACCGTAATAAAGGATTATGAGAGGTGAAGTCTGAAAAATAAAGCAAAAAACAGAAAACACGATTATAATCTTTTGCGCATACAATTAAATAATTTCAACATATCAATTCTTTCATGATCCTTTATTACAATTAAACAGTAGCAGATAATATCTAAAGTTATGCTAATATAACTCATTCGGAAACATACACAACTACCTGCAATAATTAGGTAACTCATAATATGAAACTTAAAATAGATACAGTTAAAATTCACTTAAAAGGAAATTTGATTACATCAAATGGAATCCAAAAATTATGGTTTTTCCAAATCACGGCTTTATTGACCGAGATTTAATTCGTAGATATTTCTCGACGACACCCTTCATAAAAGTTGCTTTCTTAATTTTTGATTATTTCTGTTTTCTAAACGCGTTCGCATTTACGTACAGGTTGTTTCAACCGAAACTTAAAGTTGTAACTGTCTTAAAATACAAAAAAATAATATTGTCGCAAATTCTTTCTCTTTTTCGAAATAAGTGATGTTTGGAAACTACACTCGTGCCGTTGTAATCGTGTAGTTTCCAAACATCATTTATTTCTCAAAATCGAATGAATTTGTATTTCGCCACCAATTGTTAATACACTTGTTGTATTACTACTGATGATTAAGTATGTAAACTGCACTAATGAATTGATCCAAAGAGTAATGACTGTCAGTATTTTCTAATAAGTTAAATATGCAACAATATGAGATTAGTTAATGGTTATTTATGCAATAAGTGAGTAAAGAAATACTTTTTCCACAAGTGCGAGCCAAAGGCGAGTGTGGTAATTCCTACTAGTGTAAAAAATTGCTACACCCTTTTCAGCCCTAGGGTATATTAGCACGCGTCGCTTGACTGATAAAGTTAAAATTCAAAAATAAAATCTATCACCAAAAATTTAATGATGCAAAGGTCGCTCATGGAAAAGGCGGGTGGCAAACGACGCACCTCGGCCAGCTTCAATGGAGGGTTTGTCGTAGGTTTAAATGATTTGTACTTAAAGGGCGCCACTTGGTTTATAATATACCACCTACTTAAACCAAGAAAAGTGCACTCTCCCTTTCCATTTGCAACTATACCGCGTTAAGTTTCAAACTATCCAAATTAATTAAATGCTTTTAATGGTTGATGAGGTAATATGACGAACAACAATAAAGTAAACACATTTAGGGGAGAATATATATATATATATATAATGTGAAATAATTCAATAAATCAATGTACAACAAAATTAACAAAACATTAATAATAATCTGGTAATCACTTCTCTCAATTAATTCAGTTACATTACCCTTTCTGCCCTCAAATATAGCTATATCTGTCGGTTCACAAACAAGAATTAATGATCCAATCATCAAGATTCATCTTATTACTACTTGCATCGATTCTACGAAAATGGTTAGATTTAAAAAAAATAATAATAATTAATAATTAATAATTGAATTAATTCCCAAATCAATTTAATTAAACAAGAAAAAAATAGTGAACATTAAGGATCTCTGTTAATAATTGATTGAAAAAAAAAATACCAATTACTTTCAATGAAATTTAAAACAAGACGGAAATATTCATTAGTTAATTACACTACAGCGTTACGGTTTCAATTCGTCAAAACACAATTAAATAAATAATATATCATGTCAGAATAATTACGATAAAAGAAAGAAATAAGAAAAAAACTACTCATCGGCATCAGCTGTCTTCGCCTCGGTGATTTGACCTGATGCGACTGCACGTAGGACGATAACGGATGACCCGTGGAAGGATGTACAGCAACGACACCAAATACGTCCTGCGATAACGTCCACCGAAGAGAAAAGAAATCACATCGACTCCATGGGATTAATCTCCTCGCGGAAAATCCAGTAAAAATGCGATGTTTCAATACCATGCATAAACCCAACAAAAAAAAAAACTCCCTTAGAAAGGGAGTTATTGATAACACGCGTGCTTGAGTATATTTTTTTTCCAGAGTAAAATTATCCGATAAAATATCGATTAATCGGCCACTGGGAATATTAATTAAACCAGTGAACACCGACTCTAACTCACTAAATTATACAATTCCAGATAACTGGAGTGATATCAATAAAATCACTAATAAATTTAGCAGTTAATACTCCGTATATACTCTTCCGCACTCCAAGACGAAAAGAAAGAAAAATGGTCAGAACGGTCGTTCCGAAAGACAAAAAAAAAATGAGCATGCGCCAAAATTTTTAAATAATTTAATTATAGAGAATCATTATAGGCAACTTGAGATACATAAGTAATTAATAAATTCAAATTAACGAAAATAAGACGAATATTGAATAAAATCCTCCGTGTGGAAAAATGAAACGTAACAACTCCCCCTTTTCTTCCCGAGTGAAAATTTCTCCAAAATTTTACACGAGCAGCAAAACATATTACCTTCGTCTGCAATAAATGTAACCCAATTTTACAACTATTGATAAAATAAACAAACCAAAAAAAACTAATTCGATAAACATTGCGAGAAAACAAAGATACAGTTCCCATCTCCATGCCTTACCAAATAGTGATAACCCAAATAAATATGTTTTCCGAAAAATGCGAATAACCAAAAATTTTTTTTTCCAGTTGAAACAACCAAAAAAAAAATAAAAAAAATGAAAAGTTGAACATGTAAATCAACCAGCCAATGATAGTAATGTTAAATCCGTTTAACGAAATAAGTGGTGAATTTTCTTACCACAAGAAAATCAAAACATCGCCATTTAAAATCACACAAATCACATTTCCAATGTTGTTTACATGATCTAATACTTTCATTGAAAAAAAATAAAGAAAACAAGACGTGTAAAAAAAAACAAAATTAAACTGCCCCTTTAACATTCGGTTAAGGGTTTCGCTGCCCCAACCTCGCAACAAAAAAACAAGACATTATTGACGGAAAGAAAACAAAATTAAAGTGCCCCTTAAACATTCGGTTAAGGGTTTCGCTGCCCCAACCTCGCAACGAAAGATGGAGTACAAGACCAAAAGCGTTATCACAACTCCTCTCGCAATTTATTTTCCAATCACTCAATCCGAACTAGGTTTTAAATCTTTGACGTGCCATATACCTTTGGAAGCGCCTAATTCGTCTTCCAATTCGTAAGTATTGTACCCAACCTTGCGTTTTATACGAAAAGGCCCAGTAAACTTTTTCCCCAACTTAGCAGCATAAAATTTCGTAGCATCAGAAATTGAATATTCCTTCTTGTAAACCAATTGACCTTCCACGTAATCTACATGTCGACGCCTAAGGTTATATCTATCCTTAGCCCGAGAATGTGCTTCTATTAATTTCTTGGAAATTGTATCATAAAGTTTACGGAAACATTTTTCTCTGACTTCGGACTTAGTCTCCACTTGACTATCATCAAACCCATTATTCTGATGATCTGTACCGTCTAAAATAATTTCCCTACCAAAATTTATGAAAAATGGAGTATGAGAGGTGACTTCATGACGGGCAGTGCGAAGAGCACATGTCACCTTCGGTAGTTCCTCATCCCACTTTCGCTGATTTTCTGATACATACGAAGCCAACATTGTTTTCAGGACACGGTTAACCCTTTCGGCAGGGTTAGCCTGTGGATGATAGACAGGATTATAGAGCACGTCTACCCCATACTTTGCCATCAACCGAATAAACTCCCTACTCTTATATTGTACTCCATTATCACACAAAATCGTCCGCGGAACACCAAACATCAAAAATACATTATCCTCTAAATGTTTGACTACAGTAACAGCCGTCGCTTTCCTCATTGGAAAAGTGAGACAAAATTTACTAAAACAATCTGAGACAACCAGAATATAGCAATATCCATGGGAGGATCTTGGTAACGGACCTACAATATCGGTGCATATTACAAGGCCTAGTCAATTTTGGTCTCGAGCCCATTAACCCAGCTTTACTTTTCTGTTCGGGTTTAAATTGTTGACACACAGCACATCGTCGAATATATCGAGTGATATCGGCTTTCATACAAGGCCAATAATATTTTGAAGATATTCTATGAAACGTCTTAAAAACACCCAAATGACCCGCAGTACTAGAATCATGATTTTCAAAAATAAGTTTCGTTCTCAAATTTTTAGGAATTACTAATTTCCACTTTTCGTTGCTATCAGGAAAAGGTGAATTATTTTTAGTATACTTATAGATTTTATTATCGTGTACACGCCACTGAGGATATTTTAAAGGAAAAGATACAATACTTTTACTAAGACGAACATACCAAGGATCATCAACCTCATCAACTTCAAAACTATCAATAACTAAATTATAACAAAAATCCGAATCTACATTTTCAATTTTATTTTCTGTACAACAATCACGAGATAAAGCATCAGCAACAACATGGTCTTTACCTTTCCTATGGATAACATCGAAATCAAACTGCTGAAGTCTCAACGTCCACCGACCTAATCGACCTTGAGGCTGTGATAGATTATTCAGCCATACCAGAGAATAGTGATCAGTGACGACCGTAAACTTAGAACCTTCCAAATAACACCTCAGCTTCTCCATTGCCCAGATTACCGCCAGACACTCTCGTTCTGTGGTTGAATATTTACGCTCAGCGGAAGTCAAGGATCGACTAATATAACAAATAACATGTTCGCCGTCTTGATGTGTTTGTGTTAAGACCGCGCCAATTCCATAGGCAGATGCATCGGTTTGCAATACAAAAGGCAAATCAAAATCAGGACATGTCAAAATGGGTGCAGAAACTAGAGCATTTTTAATATCTCCGAGAGAACGATCACAATCATCAGTCCAGACAAAAGTCTTCCGTTTGTGTAACAAGGCAGTTAATGGTGCCACTAACGTCGCAAAAGCCGGAACAAATCGCCTATACCACGACGCCATACCCAGAAGTCTTCGAACTTCGGTTTGATTAGAAGGGGTTTTCATACCAACAATCGATTTAACTTTATCCGGATCCACCTGTACACCACTACGATTTACTACATAACCCAGATACTTCAATTCAGGCTTGCAAAATACACATTTATCCTCACTTAAGGTTAACCCAGCCTTTTCTAACCGAAGGAATATTTCTCTTAAAATCTCGACGTGTTTTTCGAAAGTAGGAGTTACTAAAATTATATCGTCCAAATAAACGAATACATATGGTTCTAGATCAGGGCCTAGCACGGAATCTACTAAACGCTGAAAAGTCGCAGGCGCATTGTGCAACCCAAAAGGCATTCGAGTGAACTGATATAATCCACGACCAGGGATAGTAAAAGCAGTATACTGTTTGCTCGATTCTTCCATCTCAACTTGCCAATACGCAGATTTTATATCCATTGTGGATAAATATTTGGCCCCTCTCAGTTTATCTAAAATGGCAGAAATATAAGGAAGGGGATAACCATCTCTTTTAGTTACCTTATTCAATTTTCTAAAATCGACACAAAATCTGTAAGACCCATCTTTCTTAGGTACCATTAAAATGGGAGATGACCAAGCACTTGAAGATTTCTCTATTACACCATGTTGAAGCATATCATCTAATTCGGAATCAATTAATTTCTGAATATGTGGTGATACTGGATAATACCTTTGTTTAATTGGGGGGCTGTCAACATCAATTTTATGTTGAACGAGATTTGTACGTCCTAACAAACCTGAGACTTTTTCGAAATAGCTTGACGTCACATTGTTTAGCTCATCCACCTGACACCGCGTTAACAGTTCACGAGACTCTAGTGAATTTAACTGACAATTATTTAATTCTTCTGAGGAGAAATACCACTCTCCACGTCGTAGGTCAGGAACAAAACCCATTTTAATCCAAAAAGATGTCCCCAAAACTACCATATGTCTTAATGTAGGAACTATATACAAATCAATCACAGAAACTTTATCCTTCAATCTAATTGGAACAGAAACAATTCCAACGCAATTACTAACGTCACCGTTCGCAACAGTACAAGAAATTCCTCTAACATTTCTAAAATATAAACCCATTGCTTTCAAGATTTCCCAACAATCTTGATTTATAAAGCACCGATTAGCACCAGAGTCTAATAACCCATAAAATTCTCTACCATAAATCGAAATTTTAACATAAGGGCACTCAGAACCTCTCACTTGTGCTAAAATATAATCTAATACTGGTTTAGTATTACTTAACAATTCGTTACTCTGGGAAAAATTTTGAGCAGCATTGACATTACATTTCTTCGACACAGCACTAGAATTTTTGATCGGATAATTTGAAGAGAATCCTAGCCGACCCCCTAAGACACCCTTTTCCCGTTTCCCGAACGACAACAATTCGGACATTGAGGTTTCTTAAAACCAACTTTACCACAACCAAAACATTTTATTTTATCACACCGCGAAGCTAAGTGATTTGGATCTTTACAAATATAACACGATTTTGTTACTCGAGGTTCGACAACGGCATCACTACATACTTGTCTACTACCTGATTGATAGCTAAACTGAGGTTCTAAAGCAGACTTACTGGTAGGAGGTTTAAAAGCACTGATAGAGTTCCTCGTAACCTGGAGTTTCTTACAGAGATCTAACAACTGAGCTTCAGATGTAATATCAATTAAGCTAAGGTGATTTTGAAAATATGGCAAAATGTTTTTAAGGAGAACACGCATCCTTATGTTCGCACTGACAGGAATAGTTAAACGAGAAAATAAGTTCGACATCACAGCTAAATAGACACCTATGGATTCATTATCACCCTGTGTTCGAGACTTAATTTGTTCCCATAATTTATCATTATAATCATAGGGTAAGAATTCTTCCAATAACAATTTTCTTAAATCATCCCAATTACAAACTAAATTTCTATTAGCTCTAAACCATACTGCGGCAGTACTCGAAAATAAATCAATAGCAGAGTGAAAAAGGACATCTTTGCTAATATTCCTAGCAATACACAATTCATCTACTCTCTCGAGAAAAGAAGTTACACTTAAACTATTATCATCACCAGAAAAACACAAGTCCCATTTATGCACCGGTACAGGTTTAAAATTTAGCACGGAAATGTCTCTAATACTCGTATCGTTCCCAGATTGATTAATTGACCTATTTACGCCTGAAGGACTAGAAACATTTGGAACCTCTTCCTCACAAAAATTAGGATCTGAAGGAATTGTCACGTCAAGAGATCTTGAAGCCAATTCTACTTTTGAATCTAAATCCGCCATAATAGACATAAGAGTAGTTAATAATTTAGATCTAGACAAAATAATCCTACTATCTTCAGAATCAATTCTTTCTAATCGCGGAATTAGATGATTAATTTTAGTTTCAAGTTTTCGTTTAGAACTACCAGAGCCAGAAAACACCTCAATTGCGTCTTTAAGTTCAGTTACTTTCTTCCCACAAATCTCAATTTCAGAATCACTATCTACAACCGGCACACAATGAAATTTTTTCCCCTGTCTCTCTAAACGTATTATTCCTCTAAGACATTTTCTCATCGAATCACAATTACCATCTGCATCGAGACCTCTAACGCGTAATTCATATTGTAACTCATCAACAGTTAATCTATTTACATCCATTTTTAAGAGAGATAATTTCAATCAATTATTATTAAAAATCAACGGAATTAATTTTCCCTCAATATGATGTTGTCTTTACCTCACCAATCAACCAAATTCAAGATTAATCAAACTAACAAAAAAACAGTTTATTATTTTTTTTTTCCAATTTAGGGCAAATCCCTTTTAATTTAGGGCCCCACGTTGGGCGCCAAAAATATGCTACACCCTTTTCAGCCCTAGGGTATATTAGCACGCGTCGCTTGACTGATAAAGTTAAAATTCAAAAATAAAATCTATCACCAAAAATTTAATGATGCAAAGGTCGCTCATGGAAAAGGCGGGTGGCAAACGACGCACCTCGGCCAGCTTCAATGGAGGGTTTGTCGTAGGTTTAAATGATTTGTACTTAAAGGGCGCCACTTGGTTTATAATATACCACCTACTTAAACCAAGAAAAGTGCACTCTCCCTTTCCATTTGCAACTATACCGCGTTAAGTTTCAAACTATCCAAATTAATTAAATGCTTTTAATGGTTGATGAGGTAATATGACGAACAACAATAAAGTAAACACATTTAGGGGAGAATATATATATATATATAATGTGAAATAATTCAATAAATCAATGTACAACAAAATTAACAAAACATTAATAATAATCTGGTAATCACTTCTCTCAATTAATTCAGTTACATTACCCTTTCTGCCCTCAAATATAGCTATATCTGTCGGTTCACAAACAAGAATTAATGATCCAATCATCAAGATTCATCTTATTACTACTTGCATCGATTCTACGAAAATGGTTAGATTTAAAAAAAATAATAATAATTAATAATTAATAATTGAATTAATTCCCAAATCAATTTAATTAAACAAGAAAAAAATAGTGAACATTAAGGATCTCTGTTAATAATTGATTGAAAAAAAAAATACCAATTACTTTCAATGAAATTTAAAACAAGACGGAAATATTCATTAGTTAATTACACTACAGCGTTACGGTTTCAATTCGTCAAAACACAATTAAATAAATAATATATCATGTCAGAATAATTACGATAAAAGAAAGAAATAAGAAAAAAACTACTCATCGGCATCAGCTGTCTTCGCCTCGGTGATTTGACCTGATGCGACTGCACGTAGGACGATAACGGATGACCCGTGGAAGGATGTACAGCAACGACACCAAATACGTCCTGCGATAACGTCCACCGAAGAGAAAAGAAATCACATCGACTCCATGGGATTAATCTCCTCGCGGAAAATCCAGTAAAAATGCGATGTTTCAATACCATGCATAAACCCAACAAAAAAAAAAACTCCCTTAGAAAGGGAGTTATTGATAACACGCGTGCTTGAGTATATTTTTTTTCCAGAGTAAAATTATCCGATAAAATATCGATTAATCGGCCACTGGGAATATTAATTAAACCAGTGAACACCGACTCTAACTCACTAAATTATACAATTCCAGATAACTGGAGTGATATCAATAAAATCACTAATAAATTTAGCAGTTAATACTCCGTATATACTCTTCCGCACTCCAAGACGAAAAGAAAGAAAAATGGTCAGAACGGTCGTTCCGAAAGACAAAAAAAAAATGAGCATGCGCCAAAATTTTTAAATAATTTAATTATAGAGAATCATTATAGGCAACTTGAGATACATAAGTAATTAATAAATTCAAATTAACGAAAATAAGACGAATATTGAATAAAATCCTCCGTGTGGAAAAATGAAACGTAACAAAATGATTTACACACAATCCCAATATCCGGTTGAAATTCGTCAATTCGTGATTTTATGATAAAATTTAAAATAATCTATGTACAGAAAGCGTCAATAGGGTTAGATTTTCTACGGGTGCTTCAAATATTTTATTCAAATTAAAGTTACTTTAAAACAGTGTCAGTTTTATTAGTACTGTTATTATGGTTTCGTTTAATTAGTTTTAACCGGATTTTGGTATGATGGCCTACTTTTATTTCGTCGAATTCCTTTTGAGTTTTAAAGGGAGGGTCTGAAGCAGGTACCTATTTGGGGTGAAGAATGCAGCTTTTGCTAAAATTATGCATTTAGATGCCTTATGGTAGCCACATGTTTGCATGATTCACCCCGAGTTTTCTACCTGTTTTCGACCATCCCTTTAAATTTTAAAAGGAATTCGTTGGAATGAATGCAACATCTCAACATCCGGTCCAAACGAACATTCATTAAATAAACTTAATTCACATTTATTTCATATTACACGTATTTTCAAGTTACAAATTGCAATTAACACATAAAAGCATTAACACATTTAAGGTGAAATGAGAACGGATGAAAGGAACATTAGATACATAATTGGGGCTTATTTTATATCCATTTTATGAACTTAATTTCATTAAAAAAATTACTGAAATAAGGAGGAAGTGTAAATCGGGAATGAGCAAATATTATTTCAATCGATTAAATGTCGTAGCAAATAAAATAATTTATGAATTATATACATATATCAAAATCTTTGTTTTAAATAACTTTCATGACTATTTTCTGACTCTACATATAGTTTCAACAAATCGCATTGCTATATTTTTTTAATTATGAACAAGATCAAAAAACAATTCAAATAAAAGTTGTTCGATATTTAAAAGAACACCTACTAGTGAGGACAATAAATAGCTTTTAGCATGCATTGTTTTGTTGCTATGGTATGAAACATTTTTTTTAATGGAAAACCACCAAGTTTTTTTTTACTTTTTGGATAGTGTCGCATAAGAACATTTCGAGGAAATTCGACTTGAAAATTAACGGTCGGTATCGCATAATGACTTTATTATTATTTTATTTACCGAATCTAAAATTGATTTTTATAAAAGTTCTTTGATATGTTATAATATAACAAGCTATGAAGTTGGATATTCGTTGGCACTTATTATTTTGTTGCTATGACAACCGACTGTTTCTTTTATTTTCAAATCGAATTCACTCAAATATATTATAATGCAACTTCAAAAAATTAAATATATTGCTTAAATATCCTCTAATACACTAAATAACCTAGGTAAATTCCCGTATAAACGTGCAGTTCGTGTATTTCTATCAGGGCTGTGCCGATTTAAATGAATTGATTTAGATCATGTTTTAATTTAAAATCAACGGTGATGCTAGTGATTGGAATATTGGAGAAATTTTAATAATCGATTATTTGGACTGAGATATTTTAATCATCGATATAATAATCGATTAGTATATCGATATTTTATCGATGCAATAATCGTTTTTTTCCACTACTGATTGACGAGTAAGCGCATTGATTTTTATTATGCTGAATATGAATGGTTCCATTTATAAATATAACACGTTTCTTGTTACTGATCATCTCTGAATTCTGTCATTTATCAGTTGTGTGGGAGTATTCGAAAAGAGACAGTCAATCTATTTGTAAGACTGTTACAAGTCAATTGACAATCAGTAATCAAAACGAGTGACTTGTTAATTCCTGGTATACGAACTGATTGTTTTATATTGACGTGCCAATCTTTATTCTAAACAATTATTTAATATTCCATAACATCTAACCCCCTTTCTGATCACATCTACCGTTTTTTTACTTTGTAATTACTAATTTACAATTTATATATTTCCGTTTAAAAAACATGATACATACAAATAAAATCTTTCTGTTCATCGGTGTACAATAATCCAATATATCGAGATATTTTAATAATACACTAGTTCGATAATGATTTCTTGATAATTCCCATCACTACTCTTCACCATAAATATCAGTTTATCCGTTTTAAAATAGTTTTTTCAAGATCGTCAATTGGAGCAATAGCCTCAAATAAATCAGAATTATTCCCATTATTTAAATTAAATTAAATTGATTGTAACTGATTACTCAATAAATACGAACTGCCGTTCAAAATGCTTTCTGAAAATATACCTGGTCAGCCTCTTCATCCTTCTTATAATTTATGGGCACGACCCATGTAAACAACCCTGACGAACCACTGAAACACCCCCAATAACACGCATAAATTGCGGTTTCTTTTCTTCCATTATTTCTCTCCAGCTTGAAGAGGGTGTCTCTCTTAACAAAATTTACATTTGGAGGGACCGACCAGTCCCTGTTTGAAGAGGGTGTCTCTCTTTACAAAATTTACATTTGGAGGGACCGACCAGTCCCTCAATAGTACTAATAAAACTGACACTGTTTTAAAGTAACTTTAATTTTAATAAAATATTTGAAGCACCCGTAGAAAATCTAAGCCTATTGACACTTTCTGTACATAGATTATTTTAAATTTTACACTAGTAGGAATTACCACACTCGCCTTTGGCTCACACAGTCAAACCTCTCTACTTGTGGAAAAAGTATTTCTTTACTCACTTATTGCATAAATAATCATTAACTAATCTCATATTGTTGCATATTTAACTTATTAGAAAACACTGACAGTCATTACTCTTTGGGTCAATTCATTAGTTCAGTTTACATACTTAAGCATCAGTAGAAATACAACAAGTGTATTAACAATTGGCGAAATACAAATTCATTCGATTTTGAGAAATAAATGATGCTTGAAAACTACACGAGCGCAACGGCACGAGTGTCGTTTCCAAACATCACGTATTTCGAAAAAGAGGAAAAATTTGCGACAATATTAATTTTTTGTATTCTAAATATTAAGACTTTAATATTTTAATTATGTACCACTCTTTTAATATGTTGTCTGTCTGTATGTAGGAATTTTAAGTTTTATGTGTAATTTAATATTTTATATTTAATTTTAACATGTATATCGTTAATTATGTTAAGGTATTAATTTTAAGTATGAATTATGTATTTGTATAAAGATATGACTGGTGTAAACAATGAACTTGTACAAGCACAATAATAATAATAATAATAATAAAAAAAAATGAAATGAAAAATGTCCTGAAAATGTCTCTCATATAAACTTAAAAAATAAATGTACTAAAAATTAATTGATGTAATTTCCGGTAAAACCAAAAGTGCAACTGGTTTTTGTATGACCACTAAACTCAAATTTGCCATTAGTATAACCCTACCGAATTTCAAATTGATATTTCGAATAATAACAAAACTACATGGGTGAGCCAGGTTTGTAATGGTGTCCTAACCGCATGTCCACGGA
Organism: Ocypus olens; assembly: GCA_910593695.2. Lineage (NCBI taxonomy): Eukaryota > Metazoa > Arthropoda > Insecta > Coleoptera > Staphylinidae > Ocypus > Ocypus olens. The sequence continues at coordinate 35,228,995 of OU343060.1, forward strand.
AAATTGTGTGCACACTAAAAGCTTTAGGATTAAACATAGATGTATCTGAATGCATGTTCTAAAAACATTTTATTATTTGAATTATACGCCAAAGTTATATTTTTTTAAATAAAACACCCTGTATTTTGCTCAATATTTAGATAGACGACCTTAAAGACAACACATTAATATGAGGTACTAAGTTGTTTTGATTGTCAAAGAGTCACAACTCCGCCATTTTGAGCGAATCAGTTTGAATTAAACTTGAGAAACTCTCACTTGTTCCAGATACATTAAATAAATTCAATAAAGACGAGAAGTAGCTTGAATATATGAATATTCAACCTGTTCATAACTCTGCAAAATTAAGTCTTACTAACTATAAGACCATAAACGAATAACTTATTGAAACAACTACTTCCCTGGCCAATGCTATGCAGAATATTTAATTGAATTATTAATAGTACTACTATTGAAACAACATTGGTGTAAGGTCGTTTATTTCTACGTACAAGTGCTAACTACAATTAAAAAGCTAGAAAACATTTTGACAAGCAAATTTCTTTTGTGTCGCTCAATATCTGGCGTGAGTAGGTATGGGGACACTTGGGCCAGACAGTCCTGACGGTTGCCTATCCCAAGATGACCGCCCTAATTGGAGGGAGGGGCCTATGATGACTCATCCCTATCTGTCTGGGGAGCATCCCCCTGTGCATCCGGTATACGCGCACTTTTCACGCAAATCCCCATAAGAGCCAATGAGTGCGACAGAGAAATTTATCGATGAAAGAGTGGGATGGAGAATATTGAATTATTAATTCAAATCAATTTCAGAGTAGATCACGTATTTTTAATAATATAAATTTTGAAACATAATTCCTTCATAAGAAAGTAAATTGCTTGTCGAGATTTGAACCACTTGTCTTCCCGTGGCCCCATTCACATGTCGGCGAGTTTACAACTGCGCCAACCGGTTCTCTTGAAGTAGGTGTCGTAAATGTTGAATAGTTGCGGTAAGGAATGCAATTATTATGAATAATTTGCTGTATCTTCCAAACGGCTGATCCAAGCGAAAAAATAAATGCAATCATTTAATTGAATTAAATATTCCTTTTTTATTAATTTTTGTTTTATTTTTGCATAAAATTCAAAAAGATCCTGAAAACAGATTGAACCTGAGGCCGCTACGTTGTTCGAGAATCATTGTACCAGCACGCCTTAGTACGCTGAGCACAAAAAAAACACCGTTAATAATAAATAGCGATCAATACAAATAGTGAGCCATAGTGTGAGGGACTATTTGAAAGTTTATTTAATATGGAATCCAAATATGTAATTAGAAAATTTGTAATGTGTATTTCGGTAACCGATTTGTAATTATACAACAAAATTATTCATTGTACATTGACGAATAGAACAACGAAATTGCCATATACATTTTGGAAGTCTCCGCAGAAAATAAATAGGACCACTCCATGGAATGCAATTATTGCGAATAATAACTTGCTCTATCTTCCAAACGGCTGATCTAATCTAAAAAATAAATGTAATTAATTTAATGTAATTAAATATTCCTTTTTATTAATGTAAATTTTAATTTTTCATAAAACGGGTCCGATACGTTGTTCGGTATACGAGTCGGAGCTTTTACTATTGAACCAACACGCCTTCGTACATTGAATACTAAAATGTTGAATAGTTGATAATATTGACAGCGTTAATAAATACTGATAAATAGAAATAATAGGGCCAAGGTGTGAAGGATTATTTGAAAGTTTATTTAATATGGAATCCAAATATTTAATCAGAAAATGTAGAGTGTAAAGGAGGAGCTGCATATAAGATTCTGACATTTGGCAATAGATTTGTAATTATACAAAATTATTTGTCGCACCTTGACGCATAGAACACTTAAATTCTCCACAGAAACATAAATAGGACCACTCCAAAATTGAATTACTTTTACTTTTAATATTATATAGAAAATTATTTAGAAGTGATCGCGCAAAATACATAACCTTAAATTCTTGCCAGGGCGCTGTCTCGGCAAAATAGGATTTGTAAATTTCGCTTACCAAAAGTCCAGAAGATTCGGCAATAACCAGAAGGACGAAGAAGTAAACAATGACCAAAAGATTGGTGTTGTGGATGGCACGTGTTCTGAAGTGTTGAGGAGCTGCACACAAACGCACGTCTGATCACTACAAGATTCTGACAAAGACTGATTATTATTTTAGGGTAAGTACTTAAATAAATTCATTGTTGTGGCGCATGCGCAGTAAATATGATTGTTTGGTATCATTGGAAAGCTATAGTACGAATATGAAATCAAAAAAATTCCAACATGAAGAATAAGGCCCCTAACACGAACGAGAATAGATTTCTGGTAGGAAATGATAAGACACCGCGGGCCTAACAATTAAAATACAGTGCGTGTCTACGGAATTTACAGAATTTGATTGGGCTAAATATCAATTAATAGGAATAATTTTCCCCTTAATCAGTAATAAATTTACAGTAATTTTAATATTTTATGAACTAAGTACCTTCCACGGGCCGCTACAAAATAACTATGTCATTGATCAGCTGATTGCGCAAAGCAGCTAAAGTTTGTACCAAAATAATTATAAAATTTAATTTTTTAATAATATGTATGACGTAATATTACGCAATATAGCGTAAGATGATTAATAATTGTTCGCGTACTAAGCTTACTAAGGCCCGTATTCAGCAAGTAGAATGAAGAGCAATAACACTAATAGGAGGGCCCCTCGGGGCCTTGGCCCATTTCATAACTTAGGGCCTTGCCCCAAATCGAAATGTAGCCCCCAAATTGTCAAGATAAAGTAAACATTTCGATTTTTAAATCAACTTTTCAGGAATGTTTGAGGTTAGGGACCTTGAGGGCAGTGCATACGTTGGGTTAAATGACCCGCCAAGGAGATGAAATACCTGTCTGTCAAATGACCGTTCCAGGTTATGTCCCTCTGGAAGTAAAAATATTTCGATTTTTTAAATAAACTTCGTTTAATGATGGAATTAATTAACTTTTAGTAAAAATGTTGGGTTGAATGACCGGTCAAGGAGATGAAATACCTGTCTGAATGCTGGGTTAAATGACTGTTCAAGACTATCAACCTTTCAAGCAGCTTTGCTGCTCCCTTTTGGAAGCAAATATTTAATTTTTAAATCAACTTTTCAATTAACATTTCACAAAATTAAGGTAATTACGATCAACTAAGTGAGGTATAAAATAAGGGTAGAGATTGATTATCCCATTTATTTAGAGTAATGAAACAATAACATATATAACAATATAATTTTATTATATTAATTTACATTGTTTTTACAGCTTCATGTATGATTTATATAAATTATATGTAAGAATATAATCCTCTGGGCAGCTGGATGGCCAAATACCAGAATCAGGACCTGATCTCCATCCTACATCTTTTCCTTCTTCGGTCCGAGATATATTTTTTACCAACCATGTCGCAATATCTTTATGTGCCTGTCTAGAAAGTGGTTCAAATCGATATGAGTTGTTTTCTTCTTCCTCTAGTAGATGTAGACATATTGTTAATAATCGGTGATTAGCATAATAAGCTCCCTCGCATATTAGCTTGTCGAACAAATACCAGGTGTTTTTGTCCCTCACCATTTAGAATCGAATTGAGAGACATATTGAGAGACCCTTGAGAGACATTATGTCTCTCAACGTGGCCCTCACCATTTAGAATCGAATTGCATTGTGTCTCCAACATATAAAAACGTCTCTCATTGTGTCGATCAGTAGTTTGGTTTCGACTTTAAAGGTATAAACATGGGTTTACTTTTCAATAATCACCGTCGCTCGGGTGCGAATTTAGCGCGTCAATTTTGGTGCAAGTTACCAGACAAGAGTAACAACAGAATCTATTGTTTACCTGGACCTGATACACATGTAGGAATAAATGAATTTTTCGAGAATTGGAACACGCGTAGAAATGATTTAAGAGCACCAACTACAGAAATAAGTGACATAAGGCAAGATACAAGAGAACTTAATTCGAAAGCTAATTATATTAGAGACATCGATACTTCTCCAACCAATCAAGATTCGTTAGATGGGATCATACTGGCGAGTTTTAGCGATACAATGAAGATTAAACAGGATAACATAAGGGATAAAAACATATCTACACGAATAGAAGATACCTTTCACCCACCGTGCAATGATTTAACAGGTCATGTATTGAAACATATACAATACCGTAGACGTTGTGTGAATTGTTATAAAATGCTTGCTGAGGAATATGGAAGAGAAGTAGCTCAAAGAAAATGTAAAACAGTTAAATCAATCTGTGAAGAGTGTAACAAAACTTTATGTGCTAAATGTTTCAGTAAAGTGCATTTGATATAACTGTTTTGTCCCAATATATGTCATAAAAATACATATTTTATTGATGTAAAATAGTACATTTTCCAATAAATGAATAATATGTAAGCAGTGATTTTTTATATTTAATATTATATATTTAATAATTTATTAATAATATACTAAAAAACGAATTTAAACAAACGTTTTATTAATTTGAAACATGTGCTTTAAAGATTGCCAACCGAAAAAGTATTTATTAACCTAAATAAACCCAATAGTGAGAATACTATTTTTATATTTGATGCGTTTTTAATATAAAACCGTGTATGCTTTTAGTGCATTTTATTGTGAGACTCTTACATTTAAATATGATTAGCCCCAGGGTTTGAGTACGAACGAGTATGTATTTGCAGACGGCAAACCCGCTCTCTTTCTTCTCGTAATCCTTTAACCGCTGTGCACATTATAGCACCGCGTTCGAATTTTTGCAGTATTTTTAAGTTTTTATTTGCATGATTGAATTTGGCACATTTAGACGATTAGAATGATACCTCACAACCTTATAAACTTTTTGTTTTTTTCAATAAATAAGTAATAAAACAGATTATTGCGCAATAACGTTAGGTGTGGCGTCATCCTCTCTTTCAGTAACTGGATGGATATCAGCAAACATATTAGCGCAGTGACATTATAAAATTTAGACAAGTATATGAAATACAATTAATACGTAATTTTACTAGAAAAATGATTAGAAGATGACATATAATTATTTTAGTATAAATTAGTTTAACAACAATCTTTAATTGTATTTAAACCCCGATAAATAATTTTAATTGCCGGCTGCGCGTGTTTGTGCTTCGATTTACATGTGTTTAAATGGAAAAGTGTTGCAAGACCTCTACTTTCAGTCAGAAATGCATTGATTCTTATGGGAAATACGCACAAAGTATGGTAAAATCGAGCGTTTTTAAGTTGTCTTAATTGTGATTGGTCATAATAACGATGTATTTGATTGGTGGATGAGAATCTTTACACATCCGGAGGCTATATAACCCCGGAAAATCTCTTACATGCTCCATTTATCTTCGCTAGTTCATTGTGCGACAGTGGTGGTGAGTGACATTTTTTTAGTGTTCCAGATACTTTCCGAAATTATCGTAACAAAGGTAAGAAAGTTTAATAATTTCCAGCCCCCTTCCGGTACGCGGGAGACGCGCGCTTAATGCGGCACTTTGATGACTCACCATTATATCCGTGCACGGTATCTTAGCCCCCATGCAATTTTGAGGCATTTTGGCAAAATTTGCACAATGTTCACATACCAGACTATTATTATTTATATTTAGTTTTTTTAAACTCCGGTTAGAATTTATTCGGGCCGCCACCTATTAAGACTCGGTGGCCGCGTTACGTACTACACGACAATGCACAGTCGATGACTCAAATTAAAATCCGTGCGCAGTAATTTGGCCCCAGTGCAATTTTGGGGCATTTTGGCAAAATTTGCGGAATGAGGACCAGATCATTTTAATTTTATATTCAATATTTTTTTTTTAATAACTCCGGTTAGAATTTATTCCGGCGCCATCTATAAACACTCGGTGGCCGCGTTACGTACTACTCCATAATGAACAGTTCTCCCGCATCTTACACAGTCCGCGCATATTTACTAATATAAATTTAGTTTTATAAATTATACCGGGTGGACCATTTAATGTGTTTTCAGGAAATATCTTCGAAACAAGAAACTTTAGAAAAAAATGACCCAAACAAAAAATGATTGTATTGAAGGGGGCCATAATAACATAATTTTGTTTTTTTCATAGATGGCGCTGTTGTTGCTAAATCGAGGTCAACTTAGTTTTTTTAAATGGAAACCCCTACTTTTTATTACAGAATCAGAGTCCTTGTTAAAAAATGAGAAGAATTCACTCAGATAACTTTTTCGTCAGAGTGATAGATGGCGCTGTAATCACGAAAAGAAGTTGTTGCATTTGGACGCTGGCGTATTCGAACTTCGCGCGCATGTGTGTATGTGTGTGTGTGGTGTGTGTGTGTGTGTCAAAACATGACGTCGGCCGTATTTCCATGAATTACAATTTTAAATTGAAAAATAGCTGGAAATAGCTGGATTTTGATGCTTTCTTTGACTGAACAAAAGAAAATTTAGTTTCGTAATCAGTCGGTCTTCTGCATTGACGGCGAAAACGTTACAATGGTGCGGTATACTATCGCGGAAAAGGCCGACATGATTTTCGTGTATGGTGAAGCTAGACGCAATGCACTTGATGCGTGTGGCTTGTACGCGGAGAGGTATCCTGATCGAGATCATCCGAGTCACATGACTTTTCTTCGGATCGTCAACTCATTTGTGGACACTGGCAGCCTAAAACGAACCAGACATCGAAGACGCACCGTAACCCAGGAGAATGCCGATGTTGATATTTTAGCTGCAGTTGCAGTCAAACCCAACATAAGTTCTTGTCAACTGGCGCGGAGTTCAGGCATCTCCAAAACGAGTGTTCTGCGAGTTCTTCATCGGCATAAATTTCATCCTTACCACGTATCGTTGCATCAAGAACTTCATGGCGACGACTTCCAACATCGAGTGCAGTTCTGCAATTGGGCTCAGCAGCAAATACGCAACAACCGGAACTTCGTTTCCATGATTCTATTCTCGGATGAAGCAAGTTTCACGAATCGTGGCCAAATCAACCGGCATAACATGCATTATTGGGCGGAGGAGAATCCACATTGGATCCGACAAGTGGACCATCAACGACCATGGAGCGTCAACGTTTGGTGCCGAGTTCTGGGAGATCACGTCATTGGCCCGTACTTCATCGACGGAAATCTGAATGCTGAAAAATACGGTGAAATTCTGACGGCTCATCTTCCTGCTTTACTCGAAGATGTCCCTCTGCTGACCCGATTGAGACTGTGGTATCAGCACGATGGCTGCCCTGCACATTTTGCCCGTGTCGTCCGAGATATTTTGAACCGCCAATTTCCGAACAAGTGGATTGGTCGTGGAGGTCCGGTGCCTTGGCCGGCACGTTCGCCGGACTTGACAGCGCCGGACTTTTTCCTGTGGGGATTGCTGAAGGACAAATGCTATGCCGACATACCGTCGACGCCTGATAACATGAAGGAGCGTATTCGCAATGCTTGTGCGAACATCAACAGAGACACCCTACGAGAAGTTCAGAGATTGTTTCAAACAAGGATCGCAAAATGTCTCGAGATGAACGGCCATCATTTTGAGCACCTGCTCTAGAGATGATTTCAAGTAAGTTAAACACAAGTGCGCGTCTACACACACTTCGACCCAATCGACTTCTTCTAACCTGCCATTTCTTTTCAGCTTCCTACAAATTACGCTCCAGCCGGACATCGACAACATCAACCTGCAGAGCGACATGAGGCTGCCAAATCTGTCAGCAGCGCTCACGCTGAGCCCAGAATATAAAAAGCAAAATTGAAGTTATTTGTTTAATTTGAAATTATTATAAATTTTGAAATATCAATTTGGAAATGGATCAAAATTATTTATTTTGCATTTCCAAGTCGGTCGATCATACTCTTGAATAAAATACTAGTTAAGTTTACGTCACATTCATATCCTTTACAGAAATAATAACAAAATAATGTAACGAACATTATTGGTGATTTTAGACGGGCATGTTCGCGGGTGCGCACACACACACACGCGCACACACACACATGCGCGCGAAGTTTGAATACGCAAGCGTCCAAATGCAACAACTTCTTTTCGCGATTACAGCGCCATCTATCACTCTGACTAAAAAGTTAGCTGAGTGAATTCTTCTCATTTTTTAACAAGGACTCTGATTCTGTAATAAAAAGTACGGGTTTCCATTTAAAAAAACTAAGTTGACCTCGATTTAGCGACAACAGCGCCATCTATGAAAAAAACAAAATTATGTTATTGTGGCCCCCTTCAAAACAATCATTTTTTGTTTGGGTCATTTTTTTTAAAGTTTCTTGTTTCGAAGATATTTCCTGAAAACATATTAAATGGTCCACCCGGTATATCCATTATAAAAATCTTAAGTGATTAATGAATCATTAAAATTCACATATATTATATATTGGGTTGGGAATGGTTTGTTATCGGCAAACTTACATTTTTCTTTGAGCTGCTGCATAATATCAGTGATTTTACGAGGCTAACTCGCGGTCGACTTTTACCCGCACGATAACACGTCACCGTAACCCTTACGAGGGTGAAGTATCAACTCTTGGTAATCGTAATCCTAGCCTGCAAAACTAGTTATTACCTTTAAGGAGTTAGGTATATACAGTGTTTCGTATGTTAAATGCAAACATGATCAGGGGTAATTGTCACCTGAAGGCTATTAAAGAACTGCTTGAGTATGCCTAGTTTTCATAAAACCACTATGGTAATTTATTCAAAACGCAATGCATTATGGGCACTATTATAAAAATATATAAAAAGAGACTACAAAATCAAGAAGAATCATAATAACAATTTTGTCTCACGAGTACCGCCGCCACTCAGAAACAGGGCTGTTATTCAAAAACAGGGCTGTCGCACAGGGCTGTTATTCAGAAACAGGGCTGTTATTTCAAGACAGGTGGCTGTTATTTCAAGACAGATAGCAGTTATTTGAAAACATATAGCAGTTATTCCAAGACAGATAGCACTTATTCCAGCTGTCGCACAGGTCTGTAACCCTCATTACCCTCCGCATTACCCTCATTACCCTCCGCATTAGCCTCCTTAATACCCTCTCTAATACCCTCATTAATTGGTTTAGAAGCTTTTAAATAAAAACGCCGTGTGCTATTTTATATTTATTACAAGCTGTACCGTTTCAACAATTTACTGACACGTTTATGAATTACACTACGAACTTCGGTGAGGTATGCAGGCGCTTCTTCAAAGTATTTTCGAGTAGATCCAGTCATTTTAAATTCTTCATAAAACCCCATCATAATTTCATCCTCCAGAGATGTGACCTCGCAGTGTGGCACGTATCTCAATTTTTCCATATTAAAATCTAATTTTTTTCTAACTACTATTACGGCCGGGTCATAAGAGGATCCAGTAGATGTCACGCACCAGAAATGTATAGGAACAACTAGATTTGTATCGTAATAAATAGACCCGCAGATAATGTCGACATTGGCTCCTAACCTCTTCGCCTGTTCATAAAATATCAGTGCACTAGGTAAACATGCACCACTTATATCTCTTATTATTAATTCTTGTGCAATTATTGAATTTATCAGGGAGAGAACCTTCTTCATTGAACTCATCTTGATTACTGATACTATAATAGGTTGTCACGATAGATTCAATAGTAGTCATAGTGGTTTTATGAAAACTAGGCATACTCAAGCAGTTCTTTAATAGCCTTCAGGTGACAATTACCCCTGATCATGTTTGCATTTAACATACGAAACACTGTATATACCTAACTCCTTAAAGGTAATAACTAGTTTTGCAGGCTAGGATTACGATTACCAAGAGTTGATACTTCACCCTCGTAAGGGTTACGGTGACGTGTTATCGTGCGGGTAAAAGTCGACCGCGAGTTAGCCTCGTAAAAACAATGTTTTGATATTATGTAGCACCACAAAAAAAAATTAACATTTACCAATAACAAACCATTCCCATCCCAATGAATGATAATATATGTTAATTTTAATGATTGATTTATCAATTCTTTTAATAATCTCGGAATGGATATATAAATTATAAAACTAAATTTAAATTAGTAGATACGCGCGGACTATAAGATACGCGAGAACTGTGCATTGTCATGTGGTACGTAACGAGGTCATCGAGTGTTCGTAGACGGCGCCGGAATAAATTCGAGTTATTTAAAAAAACAGAAAATTAAACAATAATGCTATGGGATGTGGACATTTCGCAAATTTTGCCAAAATGCCCCAACATTGCACGGGACTACGGTTTAATGGTCATCGAAGACACCCTCGTAAGGGTTACAGCGACGTGTTATCGTGCGGGTAAAAGTCGATCGCGAGTTAGCCTCGTAAAATCACTGATATTATGCAGCAGCTCAAAGAAAAATGTAAGTTTGCCGATAACAAACCATTCCCAACCCAATATATAATATATGTGAATTTTAATGATTCATTAATCACTTAAGATTTTTATAATGGATATATAATTTATAAAACTAAATTTATATTAGTAAATATGCCCGGACTGTGTAAGATGCGGGAGAACTGTTCATTATGGAGTAGTACGTAACGCGGCCACCGAGTGTTTATAGATGGCGCCGGAATAAATTCTAACCGAAGTTATTAAAAAAAAAATATTGAATATAAAATTAAAATGATCTGGTCCTCATTCCGCAAATTTTGCCAAAATGCCCCAAAATTGCACTGGGGCCAAATTACTGCGCACGGATTTTAATTTGAGTCATCGACTGTGCATTGTCGTGTAGTACGTAACGCGGCCACCGAGTCTTAATAGGTGGCGCCCGAATAAATTCTAACCGGAGTTTAAAAAAACTAAATATAAATAATAATAGTCTGGTATGTGAACATTGTGCAAATTTTGCCAAAATGCCTCAAAATTGCATGGGGGCTAAGATACCGTGCACGGATATAATGGTGAGTCATCAAAGTACCGCATTAAGCGCGCGTCTCCCGCGTACCGGAAGGGGGCTGGAAATTATTAAACTTTCTTACCTTTGTTACGATAATTTCGGAAAGTATCTGGAACACTAAAAAAATGTCACTCACCACCACTGTCGCACAATGAACTAGCGAAGATAAATGGAGCATGTAAGAGATTTTCCGGGGTTATATAGCCTCCGGATGTGTAAAGATTCTCATCCACCAATCAAATACATCGTTATTATGACCAATCACAATTAAGACAACTTAAAAACGCTCGATTTTACCATACTTTGTGCGTATTTCCCATAAGAATCAATGCATTTCTGACTGAAAGTAGAGGTCTTGCAACACTTTTCCATTTAAACACATGTAAATCGAAGCACAAACACGCGCAGCCGGCAATTAAAATTATTTATCGGGGTTTAAATACAATTAAAGATTGTTGTTAAACTAATTTATACTAAAATAATTATATGTCATCTTCTAATCATTTTTCTAGTAAAATTACGTATTAATTGTATTTCATATACTTGTCTAAATTTTATAATGTCACTGCGCTAATATGTTTGCTGATATCCATCCAGTTACTGAAAGAGAGGATGACGCCACACCTAACGTTATTGCGCAATAATCTGTTTTATTACTTATTTATTGAAAAAAACAAAAAGTTTATAAGGTTGTGAGGTATCATTCTAATCGTCTAAATGTGCCAAATTCAATCATGCAAATAAAAACTTAAAAATACTGCAAAAATTCGAACGCGGTGCTATAATGTGCACAGCGGTTAAAGGATTACGAGAAGAAAGAGAGCGGGTTTGCCGTCTGCAAATACATACTCGTTCGTACTCAAACCCTGGGGCTAATCATATTTAAATGTAAGAGTCTCACAATAAAATGCACTAAAAGCATACACGGTTTTATATTAAAAACGCATCAAATATAAAAATAGTATTCTCACTATTGGGTTTATTTAGGTTAATAAATACTTTTTCGGTTGGCAATCTTTAAAGCACATGTTTCAAATTAATAAAACGTTTGTTTAAATTCGTTTTTTAGTATATTATTAATAAATTATTAAATATATAATATTAAATATAAAAAATCACTGCTTACATATTATTCATTTATTGGAAAATGTACTATTTTACATCAATAAAATATGTATTTTTATGACATATATTGGGACAAAACAGTTATATCAAATGCACTTTACTGAAACATTTAGCACATAAAGTTTTGTTACACTCTTCACAGATTGATTTAACTGTTTTACATTTTCTTTGAGCTACTTCTCTTCCATATTCCTCAGCAAGCATTTTATAACAATTCACACAACGTCTACGGTATTGTATATGTTTCAATACATGACCTGTTAAATCATTGCACGGTGGGTGAAAGGTATCT